>OMNN01096996.1:13182-25515 GCA_900302755.1 Chromis chromis
AACACTAATATAAAAAATGCATTACAAGTCATCACCAACTGCATTTCTGGTACATAGCTGTAATTACCAATAGAACTTGATTTATGTATGACGTTCACTGCTTGCTGTTATCCAAGGTTGGCAGTAATCCGTTTCTGCTACTCAGTATAAAGGCCAAATTACCTCACTGTCCAGGAGAGGTTTTATTTGAACCTTATGATTTGCATTTTTGAAGCAGCAGTTTGTAGTTCTGTTAACTTGTATTATGTTCAGATGTTTCACTAATATTTTAATAATATTCTTTCCAGGCGATTTTTATTAGTGACAGTCTCTATAGTGTATTTTTCTCTTTATTCTCTCTGCTTGTTGCACAGTCTTTCTTTTTCCCCATTATCACTATTATTAACCCACCTTTGCGGTTTTCTATCCTTTCCTCAACTCCCTCCTGTCCCCTTGATAAAAGCAGCTCAGCACTACAGTCAGTGATATTCAGATGCACAAATGTAGGAGTTCAGCCCTGTTGTCATTATAAAGTGGTCTGTGCATGAAGAATATTAGCATTTGCACTCACAAGCTGAAACACAAGCATCAGTGAGACAGACATGTTTTCTTGTTGAAATGTACATTTCCTTTTTTATACACCTGAGCCATGTCAGTCCAGAGAGAGGTTCATATTTTAGGTACGGTGAGTGAGAAAGAGCAAATAGAGAAAGTAGGAAAAAGAGGATATTTTTGATTGGGATGAGGATTAAACTACTAGTACTTGAAATGTCATTAGTGAATAAATGGAAATAGGTAATTATCCTTCTTGCTAATAAAACATCCAGAGTTAATATGGAGTTTTATCCCAGCTGTGGCAACAAAATGTTTTTCTCTCGAATTTCCAAATTCATGAGTTACACTACACTACTTTTCTTTATTTATTGTCTATCAAAAAACACTACAATAAATTTGCTAACGTGTCACAAATTTGTCAGAATATCTGAAACAAACGTGCGCTGTGCTATTTACTGTATATCTCACCCTAATGTGTGTTTTAATTCCAGGCTGAGCTTGTGGCAACAACAGGCGAGTTTGAGAGTTACAAGGTGCGAGTCCACAATGTGCTCAAACAACAGAAGAGCAAAACCACCACCCAAAGTGAAGGAGACTCTGGTAACCTAGAGAGGTAAGGACAACGAGTGAATGAGAAAAATCTACAAAGGAAGCTGCAGGGAGGCATTCAAAAAAACATGGCTGTGAATTAAACTACATTGGACAGTGATATACTTGTGTTGGCCCTGTATTCCAGTTGATTGGGTGTAAAGTTAAACACTAACTCTGAGAGTAAAGTTCAAACTCTTGACCTTAATCTCACAATGTTCACATTCATGCTGGGTGTACAACAGAGGAATTATTATCCTGTCAGTGTCTTGCTGCACCATTGGGAGAACTCTTTATATTTAGGGCTGATGCTCCGTCTCTTATCACCCTGTATAATACCCTCAAACACCCTTAAGGCTGTATGAATACATTTTTAGTCCAATTAAGGCATACAAAAACTTGCACATAAACAGCCAGGCAGTTACCTAATTGATGTTTGGCTTTCTTTTGTACAGAAATGGTATTGGATATTTACTAACTATACCAAAAAATATGTATTTGTGCATTGTTTAACTAAAATGAACACACCATTAAGAACTATCAGTGTAACACAAATACAAGCCATGTGCAATTATCAAAGTCACTTGGTTCCGCACTGAGAAAATGCATTTAGACAGTAGACAAAGAATCCGAAATGTTGCATTAGAAATCACATTTTAAGGAAATCAAACCACAGATACATGATAAAAGTGAGTACTAATTAGTAGTACGTGAAACACTAAAAACAACACTTTAAGTGTAATATGAATGTATTATGGTGTGATGTATCTTGCAGGGAGCAGTTGTCCTCTCAGGTAGAACAGCTGAGGACCAGACTGGCAGAGAGCCAGCAGAGTCTTCAGAGCAGCACCGCAGAGCTGCAGCAGCTCCAGACTGAACACGACACTCTCCTGGAGAGACACAACAAAATCCTCCAGGAAACTGTTAGCAAAGAGGCTGAGCTCCGTGAAAGGTGATTTCACAAAATAAACAAAATATATGTTGCGTTTTGTCTGGAATTCATCATACTACCATGTTGTTGACACACTGTATGTTTCTCACACTCCCTGTATGACTTTTCAACTTTTCCTCCTCTACGATTTTGCAATCATGAGACACAGGGAGACATGCTGGGAACATCTGATTGGACCTGCCAAAAACACTTTTTTTTCACTTCCTTTCATATGCTATGCTGATTCTCTCCTAAATGAGCAGTCTCTAATCTCTTCCTCTCTCTCTGTCTCCCCCTCCAGGCTTTTGTCATTGCAGTCAGAGAACATGGCCCTGCGGTCAGACTTGTCTCAGGCTCAGGCTGACTTGTCGTCCCAAGTGGAAACCCAACGTCAGACCTACAGGGAGCAGCTGAGGAAGCTGCAGGACGATCACCGGGCCACTGTGGAGACCCTGCAGGGCCAGCTGACACGTGTTGAGGAGCAACTCTTCAACCTGCAGAGCCAGAACAGTAAGCATCAAGGGGAATTGTAAACTTGAACCATTTGAATTTAACAGGCAATAACTACCTGATTCTCTTCATGAAACAGTACTATAAACAAGTGAGGCACCAAATATATCTATTATATTACTAGGCAGCAAAATGATCCAAAAAGTGGCTGCTGCTCAAGTAGACGGCGGTAATCTCTGTGAATGAATGACAGATTATGAAGAAATCCATCAAAGCATCAAGTGGTTAACAGTGTTGAAGTTTTCTATCTTGTTTACTCTTCCCTTCTATGAGAGGAATGAGACAGAGGGAGAACAGTGGAGGGGGGCATCAGTGTGTTTATCAGAAGAGCAGCACCGAGAGCTCATTCATCACCTCCCACACAGCTGCCCTCTGGAGTCAAACAGCAAACACACATATAGTAATGACTAGGAGCGGCAAGAGTGTGTATGTGTTTTTTCTCTGTCACTTCAGCATGGCCAGGTGTTGGCAAGGTTCCTCAGCTCTGCTCCCGCCTCTCAGTGTGGTAAACAGCTCACTGTGGCATCTGGAGAGACTCATCATTAGCGGCTCGCACATGGGCGCCAGGATTAACTCGATATATGTGGCCAATATTAGCCTTCATTGAAAGTCATATTTGAGCCACTTTTGCCAGTTGTTTGGATTTAATGGCAGCTAAAATGCAGAAGGGTTCAGCAGCAGTGGGTTTTACTGGCCCTACTGGGCAAGTGGGTCATAAAACTACTGGCCTCTGGACAAATTTCACTGGCCTCATATTTTTTTTATAAATCGACTGTAACAAACAGTAAAACTGATCTATGTTCAGTGCCTTGTTAAGGTGTAATTTTCCCTTTAATCTAAATATTTATGCAGTACATAAACACAAAACGAAAACAGTATTTTATAACTTAATAACCAGTGGAAGCTGAAGCTTTGTCAGCTGCTCTCTTTGTTGGTGACTGTTGTGGTGGCTTTAGAGACTGTGCCCAGTATTATTTCTGTTTTATATCATTTCCAGGATTCAGTTTATTATAAATTAGTGTTCTTATTTCCTTACGGATTTCTTTAAGCCTTTACATGAGTGCTTGATGTATCTTGAATCTGTACTCCTGAGTGTATAGTCCTTAACAGTGTGAGCTATATGTTCCCTTTATAAGCTTTCTGTATCAAGTAATATTCTATCAGGAGCAGGACGTAGTGTAAGGAAGTAGTGTTTTTAAACTTCCCACAGGCTAAATATGTTTTTGTAAGTGTTTCACTACTTATTTGATTGGCACGATGTACTCTCAGGTTTCCTGGTCCTGAGCCATTATTAAACTGTTGCTCCTGAATCTTGATCAGATTACAAAAGCTTGTCTAACTATAATGCATTCATTCACAAAAAAGTGGCATCTGTATAGCAGGACTTGCGCTTCTCTCTCAGCTTCCTGATGAGAGGGAGCAGAGGGTCAGACTGGAGGTGAGTCGACGTGGGGAGTTGGTTCGGAGGCTGGTGTCTTGGTTGTTTCAGGTTCATTAATCGCAATCCTTTCTTTTGTCCACCCACTTTCTCAAGTACCTCATCCTTCCCTCGCCCTTTTCTTCACATTTGGTTGTCACTGTTTATGCCAGCTGAGCTGGTTTAGATCTGAGGTTGTCTGGTGCCCCCTTATGTCACAATGAAGTAGGACACCCTCTCACAACTAGCAGGAATTCATGGTAAAGGACTGTGCATGCTGTGTAAGCATGAACAATCCAGAGGTGCTTTTCAGAAACAAAATAGACATAAAAAAAAGATTCCAAAGTTTCTGTTGTTATTATTATGTTCTGCTCTCATTTGTTTAGCTTTTGTTTCCTTTCCTGAGGACATTTTAGGAAACCTGAGAGCTTGCAGCAGCGATGATAATGCTTGTTTGACTTCCTTGGGTGATCATAAAAGCATTTCATGAAAACATTTTGAAGCCATGATAGGTGCTATAATCTGGCCGTAATAAAATAAACATCTTGTTTTGAATTGTAATATAATCTGTAATTTTAACTCAGTTTGAAAGCTTCTTAGTTTGTGTAACATTCTAAAAAAAAGTGGTTTTATTCTGGAAAGATGCTGCTTTTCAAGATGCATGTGTCACTATGCTTCTAACAACTTATTACACCCATTCAGGTTCAGTGGCGGTCCAGTCCAGCCGTAAGAACCTTACATCAGACCCCCAGCGCAGAAACATGGATCAGAACCCAGTTGGTTTGGGACTGATGGCCCTCAGTGATCTCCAGTCAATGGCCAGGGAGGAGGGTGAGGGTATGGAGACCACTGAGACGGAGAGCTCATCCCCTGCTCTTACACCGCTACCCTCTCTGGAGCAGCTTCTCACATCCCCTGACCCCAAACAAGGTGTGTTTGAAAGCAGAGGTACACTCATAAACATAAAGTCAGGTTATTGGAGCACCATGTATTTTCAGCCAGATGTACAGGATATCCATTCCTTTACCCAAACCTTGCCGTTTCAAACTTTATTTGGGTCAGTGGAATGGATGTCCACTAAGTGAGAGGTAAAAACTCAACTTCACTATGTACTGTTTACCTATTTTTGTTGCATCAGGATAGAACAGTCTTTACTACAGTCAAAAGTATTAAAAATGACGACGTATTGTAAAGTTTTAATGTTGTTCGATGGGGGTTTACGTCTGTGATTAAAATATTGTCTATACACTAATAGCAAAACACATTAATTATATGAGGCTCAAACCTTTAACTTGTCTGTGGCTTTGGTCTCCAGAGCCATTTGTTTGGACAGTGGAGCCAACCAAAGAAGAACTAAGTGAAAAGCTGAGCACAGCCACCCGCAGCATGGAGCACATGAACAGCCTACTGCATGAAACTGAGGCCACCAACGCTGTTCTCATGGAGCAAATCACTGTATGTATATACCTAAATACACACACACACACACACACACACACACACACACACACACACACACACACACACACACACACACACACACACACACACACAACACTGTATTATTATGTTGACTTGAACAGCAAATTCATTCAGATGGGTGTTTGCTGTATTATCTCACAGCTATTTTATCCAACATTGGTATTTTTTAGGGATCGACCGATTTGGATTTTTCATGGTTAAAACCGATGCTTATGATTCGTAATCAGGAAAGACTGATAACTGATATTTGGAACCAATTAGATGCTGTATTTTAATAACATGTGATAGCAGGGAAGCTGTCATTCATAATGAGGCTTCTTCAATAATAAGGATTACTATAGCTGACTATGTATAATTAGGTATCCCAGGATGTTAGGACGCTTACTTCGGTTTACTGTGAGACCACTGAATATTTAGTCTATCCGTAGTGTTTTTTATATGCTACATATGATAAGTGAAAACAGCAATCAAACGCCATGCCTGAGCATTTCCACCTTGAAACTGCAGCCTACTGAGGAGTCTCAAAAACACACATCCATTGTTTCATATGTAACCAAAGGAACCAATCTTGTCACCTTGCAGGGTGGGGCTTTCCGTATCGTCTTTCTTCCTCAGAATTGGTTTCCAGTTCGGACACGTATGACTCAATTACTCCATTATTAGATTATTATTATTTATTAATATCTCAATTCTAAATAATATGTATAATTATTTAGATTTGAGTAGTTTCACAGTGTTAGAGCAGAGTCATAGTTGCTTCAGCTACAGTGAGTGGGATTGGTTGTGTGGAAAGAAGCAGGCGCTACGTAGATCTGCACATTCTAGAGAAAGCAAAGGTGTAGAGTTACATCTAAGCCATTTTAATGCAGGAGAGAGATTATTTTCATGGAAACAATTAAATAAGTAACATTAATTCATAGAGAAGAGTTCTTAGGGGTTTAATCAACAACTGCAGATGGGCTTTGAAATGTATTGTAAAGATGCAATATAAAACCCATCTTTAAGATAAGAGTATTCCAGCCTTACAGTGTCAACAGCATTGGTATGCCATGTTTGATTCCCACTGTAATTAACCTCAATCAGCCCATATTTGTTATCAAATATTTAATTTAATTTAAACGGATACATTTGTTTGGCATACATGTGTGTTCTGGTGTGTCTGTTTCGTGTCCACAACAGTTTTGGCAGCAGAGTAATAACAGCTTAAACTGGCCGGTAAGCCCCAACAGTGATGTCAAACAGCCTGGCGTTGTTCACAGTCCCCTCTCTGTCCAGAAGAAAGTAGAACTTGTGTCCTTTGACTCGGAGGGGAATGAATGAGGGGGACTCCTGTCTGTGGGCGTGGCAGGCTACCTGGGACAGTGGGACAGTTATTCTCTGGGCCTGGTCTGTTCCCAAAGGTGACTGTGTGCAAACGGTCACAATCTTCCCACCTTGATGTAAAACCACCTTGCTGACAGATCGCCGGCAGAACAGAGCCCCGAGCCCGACTATCCCCGCTCCGATAGTCAGGCATCCCAGTGTGAAGCCGTACCTCCAGGTGTTGGAGCCCAGGTTCATCTCAAAACTCCATATCCCACCCAGCCCCGTGGTGGTGGCCGCCTTGGCTTTCCCCTTCTCTGCGGTGCTGCCCGTGTCTCTGAGCCCGGTGTAGGCGAAGTGAGCCAGGTATGTCCAGAAGATAAACTGTCCGCCGCAAAACACCGACAGAAGCCGGAAGAAGCGGGTCCTGTCATGCTCGAACAAGGTGACATCTCTGGAGGGTTGGATGGAGGTGCAGAGGCTGCGACGGGCTGTTAGCTGGCGGCCTGTGTGGATAAATATCCCGCTGAACAGTCCGGGAACAGTGACCCCTTTGGACACGCTGCTGCTCGGTACAGTGGACGCATTTCGAAAGGCTCGAGTTGCCTGTCGAATATTACCGAGTAGAAACTGTCTGGAGTAACACTGCAACGCCCCGCATAGCAGCCGCTCAAATCCCATTATTCACTACAGTAAATAGCTTGAACCTCTACGAGCCTACTTGACAGAAAACTGCAACAGTCCAGGTTTATATATCGCTCTTCTAACTCGCGTTTTAAACCGTCTTTTCTAACACACTACACTTCTGCAGCTCAGAGGGCGCCGCCATATTTGTTGTATGTGACGTAAGGTGCTGAATTACGGAAAGTAGCGCGGACCAAAATTAAACTCCGCCAAAGTGTTTGCTCAAAGGGAGTCATGAGAATTTGTTGTTTGTTTCTTTATTAATATATTGTAAAGTTTTAGCCTCACTATTTGAAGTGCCTTAAAATGATTTATGGTGTGAATTAGCGCTATATAAATAAAATTTATTTTAACTGAAATAGAATAGGATTTTAGACAAAAGAATGTAAAACCAGCAAAACCAAACTGTGTTTCAGTTTTGTTTTATGAATAATATCAATCACGGTTCTAAAAGAACAATAAGTTATAATTAGTCAATTGGTCTGGCTAATCATTATTTATTTGAAATCCAAGAACAAAAAATATAAATACAGTTTCAGGTGACAGAATCAAAAAAACAAAAACCAATCAAGCATGGTCCATTTTGATTTTTTGGTAATAACAGCATTAGATGAAAGGACATCATCAAGGCTTGGTGTTATGAGATTTCATGTTGCTAGTATGTTCTACCTGCCAGCTGTTGAAGAGTGAAGTGCGTCGTCTTGAGCGAAACCAGGAGAGGGAGAAAAGTGTGGCCAATCTGGAGTATCTGAAGAACGTCCTGCTGCAGTTCATCTTCCTGCGATCTGGCAGCGAGAGGCAGGCGCTCCTGCCCGTCATTCACACCATGCTGCAGCTCAGTCCAGAGGAGAAAAGCAAACTGGCTGCCATTGCACAAGGTATGTAATAGCAGCTATTTGAATATGAAATGATACTGGTTTGTGCCCCACTGCAGAGCCGATGCAGTTCACCCAAACATGCTTATTGTTTTTGTGATATTGATTCTGCTATTCTATATTGTACATTGTTGAATCAATGCATGAATACATTCAATTCACATAAATGACCACACAGCCTGGCTGGTGGAACCTGTCCCTGCTATAGTATGTACTCTCACAATACAGCAACACACATGCTCAGCATCTAAGTGCATCAGACTCAAACATCAGTTCTATTCAGATGGCAAAATACTTACTATGAATCTCCAAATTCATGAAGTACTGCAGCATATAGCACACACAATGCCCGTAATTCTTAACCAGGTGTTCTTGGCTTCCCTTTATACAGGTGAGGAAGAAGGGTCCGGGTCTCGGGGCTCAGGCTGGACCTCTTACCTCCACAGCTGGTCTGGGATCAGATAGACCCGATGACCAACCTAATCAACAAAAACACTGGGAGCACAGTGCAGCGACATTACTGGGCCTTTTTCTTTGAAATCCTGTACTAAACAGTGATGGTGTACAAACACAATGGTGGTAACTTGCAGGGTAACTGGGGCACTTACAACATTTTGGGAACACAGTAGAAGGGACCACGGAATGTATCAGAGAAGAATGAGTGTGTGGTAGAGATGATGAAAACCAAAACATTCAACATGTGTATTGATTTGAATTTGCAGTGCAATAGATGCATTAGTCTCTTACCAATGAATGTTAACTGTGACAAATTTCTGTCTTCCATAAGCTTACTATTGACATGTACGTGTATTTATAATAACATTTACTGGACATGATAGTCGCACCTCGTTAAAGTGGGGATCATAAGGCATTATAAAGCACCAATAATCCACAGGATGTGCACAAAATTGTGATTAATCAAAGGGTTAATGCATTCTGGCATAATATTACTTGAATATCATTTTTAGATGTTTAATTACTTTGCAGGAAGATTTTGCTTGGACTTCTAGTGGACTTGTGTACAATGTAGCACAGTACATGTCCATGACCCCAGTGTTTTAGCTCTTTTGGTACAAATCACGTATGCTTTACATTTCTTTTCAACCATTTTCAAAGGCATACTGATTGCCGAATGTGATTTTATTACTTTAAAGGCTGCAGGTTTTTCAGTTCTTTGCAGTATAAAAACCAACACGAACCTTGCTTGACACAAAAGTCAATTCTGTTGCCTGCAAGTAAAAAAAGGAAACGAGAGATTAAGAAACTTTAAATGTAATCGTGCTTTGGGAAACAGTCAACAGTAATGTTAAGTGTGTGTGATTAGTTAATGTACTAAAGCATACTAAACCACTGGTGCGGTCCATGTAAGTCTTTCCTGTCTATCATACTCCTTTAGTTACAAAGAAGTGCATGTTTAACATTTTGAGGTTCCACAGACCAACACTGATCACAATAATATATTTATATTTTTCTGACTAAAGGTTTTGCTAAAGCCTCACATTCTCACATCAGAAGCTGCAACAGTTCTCATTCACTGAGTTTTGATCATCGTACCTTGTAGTGTAGTGATGGATGGTTTGTAACTCTGCTCTGGTGTCTCTGTGTGATTTGTTGTTACTGTTTTTACTTTAATGGTTTCTGTGTCTATTTTGGGGGTTCTTTATGGTTTTGTGAGTTGTTGTGCTGCAGTTTAATCACAGAACATGAGAGATTGGTTGCAACTTCATCTGCACGGCCATCTTGCTGAAGGACGGTGACAGCAAGCACATCTTCCCTGCTGAAGTGTCCTTGAGCAAGACTTCTTATCAGACCCATGGATGGTGTGTTTTTTTTTTTTAAACTGGGTCTATATTGGACCCTGTGGAGGTAGAAAAAAAATTCTTCCCCTTCCCCCCCAAAAACACGTATTTACACATACTTCCATTACATTAATACATTTTCCTCCTGACTTAAGATTGACGTTAGTTGGCCAGTTAATTTTCTCATTCCATTGGCAGCTTTTTGTGATTTATTCAGCACAAGTGAATGTATTTTTATCCCCGCTTTTATATTTATGATGGCTAATATCAGCTGAAGCTACAAGAGATTACCATAACTATAAAATCTTATCTGTATAAAAATTACTAGATTTAAGTTTCTGTCATGTTTGTCTGAGGTAAAAAAAAAAGAAAAAAAAAAGCGTTTGTCTTTTTTTGATTTATTTTCAACTTTAAACCAAACTGTATTCCACTTACGTTGTATTCAGTCCTACTTACTTTCTAATCATATTTCATTTTGATGTGAAACTTTGCATAATCAGCATCATTAGTCAGATGATACAGCTTTAACACTTATCAATCATGGAAAAGTGGATCAGAGAGAACACAAGTACAATTTCAGACTGGTTAATCTTTCATTTTAATGCTGGATATTTGAAGAGATGTGTCACTGGGCTTCCTTGCTATGGATGTCTTGTTGCTATGAAAGTCCCCATCCCTGCTGAAGGAGGGGAGAGGGTTTGGGGGCTTTCCTTTTAAGGAAATAAATGTGGTTCTCGTATCATGACGCAGAGTCAGGGGAGGAAACAACAAATATCAGCTACTGTATCTGACACTGGAAGTCAAGGTAAACATGCTATTATCCTTTCACCTCCCTGGAGAGTAGCACTATCATTAACCCCTTGCTGTTACGTGATGCATTGTCCTTTCTGTTTTCCTTTGCTAAAACTTAATGAGCTCTTCTCATCCTTTCATTTAGCTGAGTCTTGCAGAGTGTAAGTGACAGTAGATAAACTCTGTCCACAAGGTGTGCATATAACAACCCTCTGGATGAATAAAGGAAATAAAATATCTCACTATTAGAAGTGAACGTCTTGGTCTGACACAAACCCGCCATGTTTAACTTCTGTACAGTTTTCCAGTTGTCACAAAATGTAAAGTCAGATTTTCCACATACCCCGACCTGATGCTTCATCTGTAAACAACATCCAGTCTACAGAGGATCGTTCACCAGCATCAGTCTAATAAAACACACATCTAATGAGCTGATTAGAAAAGCAGATCTTGCAGAGACTTCGCAGGGCGGGTCTTGCTGTTTCCTGCCAGAGTAGAATCTAAAAAATAGTAATTCGCTGGAAGCTCGCAGACTGAGTGAGAAGCTGCTACTGACTCACAGAAAAACACTCCATGGATCCCCTGGTTTTCAAAATAAAAGCACGGATTGGTCTGACGTGAGTGTGCAGCATCTCTGGGTTTGACTACAATGTACTGATGATCTGTTCATTGTGTTTGGTCACTGCTCCCAAATCATGCTTGGACTGTAGTAGCTATTTATATAATCTTGACATGTAGTTTTGGGGCCTTTAACAGGATTTTATCCCCTCACCATCGCTTAAAAAAAGACATCTGAGGCATTTTAAAATGAATTGTGAAGAACTAATTTTCCGTTTTATTTATCAGTTATGAGTTTTAAAATCATAATTTAAATATGCGTACAACCATTAACTAATAAAGTAGCCTACTGGAGGACTGCATTTTTCCATTTGTGCTGGAGGCCTATCAGACATTAGAACAGCACATAAAAGCTTTGACGGTTGGCAACAGGTCCTTTTCACAGCAGATTTTTAACTGGAAAAACACAGGTTTTGCAACAATAGCAGTGGCTTTGTTTTATTCGTGCTTCTGCTATTTACTTAGGCAGCTAAATAGAATTCACAAAGGGAAAGAATTGTAATCTAAATATCACTAAATCTGAATTTGAAGAAGTTTTTTTTTAAGTGAGGATCAAATACAGTTTCAGAGCAACTGAGTTCAACGTCAAAATATTACACTGAATTCTAATTATGTGATTAAAATTCTAATTTTTATTACAAATATTCAAGATGAGCTATTTAAATTCAAATTGAAATGATTGAAATTCTGTTTCTATTGGTACATAGATTTCAGCCATGAATCTATTAATGCTATGATTTGTCTTGTGGATTGAATCACAGACTGCTTACTAGATAATCAAACATGACAGTAAAGCAAGTA
>OMNN01096997.1:0-11488 GCA_900302755.1 Chromis chromis
ACTGTTTGCAGGCTTTCTTGTGCATCATCTTTAGAAGAGGCTTCCTTCTAGGATGACAGCCATGCAGGCCAGTTTGATGCATTGTGCACCGTATGGTCTGAGCACTGACAGGCTGACCCCCCACCCCTTCAACCTCTGCAGCAATGCTGGCAGCACTCATACGTCTATTTTCCAAAGACAACCTCTGGATATGAGTTTCAGGGTGTTGGCAATCTTCTTATAGCCTAAGCCATCTTAATGTAGAGCAACAATTATTTTTTTCAGATCCTCAGAGAGTTGTTTTCCATAAGGTGCCATGTTAAACTTCCAGTGACCAGTATGAGAGAGTGTGAGAGTGATAACACCATATTTAACACACCTGCTCCCCATTCAGACCTGAGACCTTGTAACACTAATGAGTCACATGACACCGGGGAGGGAAAATGGCTAACTGGGCCCAATTTGGACATTTTCACTTAGGGGTGTATTCACTTTTGTTGCCAGCGGTTTAGACATTAATGGCTGTGTATTGATTTATTTTGAGGGGACAGTAAATTTACACTGTTACACAAGCTGTACACTGACTACTTTACATTGTAGCAAAGTGTCATTTCTTCTGTGTTGTCCCATGAAAAGATATAATAAAATATTTGCAGAAATGTGAGGGGTATACTCACTTTTGTGACATACTGTAGATAACGAGAACACCAGAGCCTGAGAATTTAGGTATGAACAAGGGAGGTTCCACAGTTTTCCGAGAGGCTTCGAATCATTGGAATCGTATCTGTAACCCCTGACTCTAATTTGATGAATCCAAAAGTGTGATAATTATAGGGGTGCACTTGCCTTTACCATGCATGTGACTTGTCAAGGTACTTAAATTATGCAAGAGACATCATTGACATGCATCATTTATATGAGTATACTGCCTTACTCTGTAGGCATGGTTTTAAAAAGAATCAAATTTTTGCTTGCTCAAATTTGTTTGTAAAGACCATGGGATGTAATTATTTTGCATGTCTCTACACCTGAGAATGTGCTTGAACACCACTCTCTCCATAAAAAAATAACTAATTTTTTGTTCCAAATATAACCAACTCACTTTCAAAGGCTAACTGTGGTCTATAGTTAATTTGATGTAGAATACTTTTATCACATATAAATGGAACATTTCATAAAAATTATGTAGTTGAAAACATGAGTAGCTTTATTGAAACGGTCACTCAAAGAAGTGAGATCCAACACTGATATCACATACACAAAGATACTTTCATATTTTTCTAAATGGGTCTGTTATTAAAGAGCTCAGAGAACATTTGTATCGATGGTCTGTCTGTACAGGAAGTTAAAAAAAGTCAGCCGCCAAGGGTCGTGGTTTGGGTGTGCTCTTTGGAGTATTGGAGCTGGTTCTGTTGCGCTTTGGGGTCTTTTTGATGGAGGCGAGTGGAGTGGGTGGAGACTTTAAGACCCCAAACTTAGGTTTCTGCTGTGGGTCAAATGGCACTCGTGATGAGCCGTCTGGACTCACCAGCAGGCTGCGATCAGTCTTCCTAAACTCTGAAAGACACAGGAAAATAAGGACAGTCAAGAAATTGACCTAATGTTCAACATTTTCTTCTACCGTCATGTGGGGGTTCCAGGAATTTTAATTCCCCCCCAAAATAAAGGGCTAACCCAGGAGGTAAAAGTTCCTTCAGTGCACCAATTTGCGTTTCCACAACAGGCTGAAAGCATATTAAAAGCTGCGTAGCCTCAAATTTCCTCTGAATCTCATCTTCTGCAAAAATGGACCACAAAGCCTGGACTTTATTCATCCGGCTTCCTCACACAGTACAAAGATATGCATGGTAGGCTATTTGGTGATTCTAAATTGGTCATAGGTGTGAGTGTGAGGGTGCATGGTTGTCAGCCGTTGATTATTTTCACAGAAAAAAAACGCACATGCTCCCACAATTAGCCTCTTCTACTAGTGAATCTCAAAGAGTTAAAACATTGTGAAAAAGTGAATATTTTCCTTCAGTTATATAAGTAAGTGAAAATGTTAAATATTCTAGACCCATTACACATAAAGTGAAATATTTCAAAAGGGGCGTCTGTGGCTCTGGTGATAGAGCGGGTTGTCCACTGATGGCAAGGTTGGCAGTTCGATCCCCGGTCCCCCCCACATGCCGAAGTGTCCTTGGGCAAGACACTGAACCCCAAGTTGCTCCCAATGCCAGATTAGCGCATTGCATGGCAGCTCTGTCGCCACTGGTGTGTGAATGGGGGAATGCAAAACACATTGTAAAGCGCCTTGGGTACCGCTAAGGTACAAAAAGGCGCTATATAAGTGCAGACCATTTACCATTTTAATTTTGATGATTATGGCTTAGATTAAATTGTGACGATATTTCTCGTTTAGTGAAAAGCTGTCTCGCGGGCACAGGGCAGAAGCCTATCAGACTGTGAGCTATCTAAACATCTATTTGTGACCTTTTGCTCACTTAAAAGAGCCGGCTCTTTCGGCTCCCATGCGGCTCTTCAGTAGTTTGCTGTGTGTCTATGTAACAGATGCCGAGCTGAGCCGAGGCGGGTCGCATCGCATCCCCCATGCGGCTCTTCAGTAGTTTGCTGTGTGTGTAACTGACGCCGCACCGCGACGCACCGAAGCAACCTTTCTGTTCCTGCTACCTCTGTTCCAAGTGAGCGTGTATTTTCAACTGCAGGAGACATAGTTAGAGCCCAAAGGTCTCAACTGCTGCCAGAAAATGTGGACATGCTCATATTTTTGACCATAGCTTAGGCTACGCTGTGTAGTTGTAGCATGTTGTCAGTATCATGCTTGGAAAAAAAGGTCAGTCTCTGTTTGCACTTTTTTGCACTCTGATTTGACAGAGTAGTACTTTGGTTACAGTTTTGCAAATACATACATATTGTTTGCACTTAAAAAAAATGTTTTTATTTTATTTTATTTGTGGAAAGAAGTTCAACAGTTAAAAGCCCATGCTTAAGTCATGCATGGATGCAAGTTATAAAACATTTCAAAATGCAACTGCATTGTTTGTGACTCTGTGAACCCAATATCTTGTATTGTCTCGTCTTGTGAGCTGAGTGCATCGTCACACCCCTATGGCTTACATCTCAAATTATTAGAGTATTTCTGTACATCAATCAATAATGAATTTGCAATACAAAAATGTCCAACTTCTGAAAAGTATGCTGATTTATACACTCAGTACTTAGTTGGGGCTCCTTTACTATGAATTACTGCATCAATGTGGTATAACATGGTGGTGATCAGACTGTGACACTGCTCAGGTGTTGAAGCCCAGGTTGCTTTGATAACGGCCTTCAGCTCGGGTGTTTCTCATCTTCCTCTTGACAATACCCCATATGGGGTTCTATGGGGTTCAGGTCAGGTGAGTTGGCTGGGCAATCAATCACAGTAATATCATGGTCAGCAAACCATTTGGTAGTAGTTTTGACACTGTTTGCAGGTGCTAAATCCTGCTGGAAAAGGAAATTGGCATCTTCATAAAGCTATTTAGCAGATAACTGATTAAAATATTGAATAAAAAATCTTAGAAGATCTAAGATTAGAAGATCTAAGATTATGTTCAAACTTTTTAAGATGCACTAGTATGCTTCACAAGACAAAGGGGATTAACTAGGTTTACTCTTGTTCAGTTCGCACCAAACGACATCCACATCTGATCCTCTGCTACAGTATCAAACCAGCAGATGTAAAAACAGAAGTTTGCCACAGCTTTTCATTCCACTAAAACTACTTTAACTAATTTAACTTATATCAGTCTCTTGTTTGTCTCTGTAGTGTAAATCACAAACTGTGGATGAAGAGGTGTTGATAACAGATACATACTTGTAACTAAAAGGAGTGGGCACTTTATGAAAAAGGTTTTTGCCAACAGGCGTACTAAAATAAAATAAAAAAGCAGAAAGCCTTTGTTATTGCCTACGTTTTTGCCATTCCATCAAACAGTGACCGCTGTATGAGTTTAGGGTCAGCTATTTATCAAAACACTAATTAAAGCTAAATTACTCTTTGCTCATAACAGTGTCTTCGGTTTGCTCAGATCAAGTCAGATGCATCAGAGAAAGCTACACACTTTTTTTTTTATGTGCCATGTTTATTGGTTTCCTCTCTGTGCATGTTTTGCTTTGCAAGCTGTAGGGTCAAATAAAAGACTAGATCAAGTCCATCCAAAGAGCTATTTCCTGCAGTTTGCACATTCTGAAGTCACAACTGGGCATTGGAAAGGCAACCATTTTTCATCGTTCGGCACAGAACACTACTCATCTCATCTTTATTATTTAGAATAAAAAGCAAACTCTATACAGTTTCTTACCAGCTGTTTTATTATTCTTGAGGCCGAAGGTCACCTTCTTGGATTCTGAATTGGGAGTTTGAATCTTCTGCGAAATAAACACAGATAAGAAGTCATTTACACACACAATATCAGTGATCCCATGATTGTGACTATGCTGATGCGGAGTATGCCGATTCTGTTGTCCTGACCTGCATCATTTACCACTACATTTAGCATTATTACCATCAAAGAATGGAAGAAAGCAGAGCACCATGAGTAGGTAGCAGGAGCAACAAGATTCATTCAAAGAAAGGTGAAAAGTTTTCTAAGGATTGAAACAAAAAGGTACTAAATACTAAATGCAACATGTAAAACTACAGCAGTGTCTGTGTGTCAGTGCCCAGAAATCCTCTGCAGTGTGTCTGTGTGTGTATGTGTGTGTGTGTGTGAGAGAGAGAAAGAAAGTGTGTGTGTTTGTGTCCTTTAGAGGAATCTAATAGCACTTCAAAAAATCATTAACACAACAGTGCAAATTTGAGGGGCGGGTAATTAAATATGCAAGTTGCAGTGTAATTATTGGTGACAGAGTTCATCAAGTGGCAACATTATCATCACCTATGCCACCCTTTGAAGTTGTTTCATGTTAACACATGAGACTGCACATGCAACCATTCTTCTGTGTGTACGAATTAAAATTTCAGGGGGTTGCACTTGTGTGAGTGTATGATGACCATCAGGCTGAAAAGTGAAACTAATATTAACAGCGATCACAATTTTGCCTTCATACAATCAAATCAATGTGATTGACTGCGGTACTGTCATTTAAAATGCAGTCCATCTGTATGAAAGTCCGCTCAAAGAAAACCCAAAGAAGCCCATGTAGAGTCGGTCAAATCTAACAGTAGAATGCGTCACTTCATTCTTTTCCAAATAATTATAAAAAAATAAAATTTTAAGTTTCGCTGTACCAAAATAATGGTGTTTCGTTCATTTAGAGCCAAAGACTCACAAATTATACTGTAAATAGTTTTCTACTTTTCAAAGTTAAACTTCTATTATTTATGCTCAGTTTCATTGTTTTTTTCCCACTAAAACACTAAAATCTAATCCTGTTTTGTGTTTGTCTTGATTTTAAACTGGCATTACACTCTGATAACATGCAGTAAATTGTAAATAACTGCCAGATATTTAAAGTTTCATGTCTTCTGAAAAAACGGGCAAAGGCACTCACAGGACATTTTCTGACCCCTTTGTAGTCAAAATAAGAATAAAAGACCAGGCAGACATTTTGAGGCTTAGGCCTTAAAAGGGGTTAAAAGGATCCTTATATCTAAATTGCATAAGTAAACATGTTCTCTCTGACCTCTGCTGATTTCTAAGCACAGGTAAGTTTAGTTCTAATTGTCCAGGTTTTGTAATACACAACATGTTAAAAAGGTTAAATCCTGGAAGCTTATATCTGAGTCTTCATTCATTTTGCTGCTCTTCCCCAGAAGTAGGACCAACCGACTCAGAGACTCCTTTGTCCCCCGAGCCATCAAACTATACAACTCTGCACTCGGTGGTAGGGGGAGAGGTGATGGGAAGGGAGGAGATGGGGAGGATGAGGGTAGACACTGAGCAAACTGTAATTCCACCATATTCCTCTTGTACAATGTGCAATCTACATCTATCTACACATACTCGTGCAATTTGTGTCTTCCTGGTGCAATATGTCACTATGCCCTGGTGCAATATGTCACTATTACTTTATTAGTACTATTATTATTTGCACTTGTTTTTATATTATTTTTGATCTGTGTGCCTTTTACTGTCTGACTCTATCATCGGTGCTGTACTGCTGGAACCATAATTTCCATGAGGAAGCCATCCAAAGGGATTAATAAAGTTCTATCCATATATCTACCCATCTATCTATTTTACCTTCTTGCTGAGGTTTCCCTTGGTCTTGCAGAAGAGTGGCGTCAGAACCGCAGCTTTGCTCTGAAAGGTGATGAAGTCTGATCCTTGGGCTGTCCTCGCCTTCTTTTGTGACTTTTTGCTGCTCAGGGGTGTGGAAGCCTCACCAACATCCTGAAATGGAAAATCCGTTCAGAAGTTAATTATATCCCAGTGTGTAATCTGATCCAAAGCATTTAACATAATTAAATACTCACATTGCCCAATGTTGTCCTCTTGGCAACGGTCTCTTCTCCTGCGACACCATTGATGAGTGCAGTTGCCTCCAGCTCATCAGCCTCAAACTCAAACACAACAGGGATCTTCCTCTTCTTCTTAGTTGATTTGCCAGAGGATGAGACCAACTTGGTTTCATCTGTTGGGAACTGTGCATCTATGCTCCTTTTGATCTCGTTCATGTGGGCTACTGCCAGATTTGGAGTATTTTTCTTATTTGTTGGTGTTGTCATGGTGATTTCAAACAGCAGTTTCTCAGCATCTACCGCCGGAGGGCTTTCTGATGCTGCTCCTTCCTCTTCCACAGCAGTCTTAAATCCTTTCTCATTCTGTTTCTTTATCTTCTTAAGTGGCGTTACAGTGCTTTCATCTGCAGCAGATGGCTCTTGTGCCATCTGCTGTGTCTGATCCATTTTTAACTCCTGCTTGCCCTTTTTCTTTGTCATCTTTTTAAATGGCACAATGGTGGTGTGTTGTGATGCTTCAGACATGATCTCAGCCTTGGTGCACCCTGCCTCTACCTCATGTGCCTTAAACTTCTGTGCTTCATCCACCTTTAGCCTCGTCTTCTTACCCCCTTTCTTGGCTGCACTCAGCTTCTTGAGTGTGGTGGTATTGCCATCTTCTGCTGAATCCTCACAGCGTACTGATGTGATATCTGTTTCTGAGCTCAGACTGATAATCTGCAATGCCCCCTCAGGCTTCCTCTTGGCCTTCAGACCCTTGTTTTTCTTCTTGGCAGGAGTTATAGCATCATTATCAGGCAGTTTTGTGGTTTCTTCTGCTGACGCCTCACAGCTTACCAGTGAGATGTCTCCGTCATCCTCAGTCCTGTCCGTTTCTACCTTAGCTTGCAGGCCCTTTATTTTCTTCTTCTTCTTCTTCTTTCCTGAGACTGGAACTTCAGAAGATAGCTCTGGCTTTGCTGTAGCACAAATCTCTTGCTCCTCTACGGTTGCTGTGACTTCGAGTTTGTCCTCAGAAGTGTCCCTCTTTTTCTTCTTTTTGGTTTGGCCATTGCAGCCAGTGGTGGGGGTTTCTGGCGAGCCATTTGGAGAGCTGGTCTCTGTAACTTTTACGGATGACAGGTTGCTTTGTGTATGTGCTACTTTTTTAAAATCTTGTGAACACTCCAGACCCCTTTCAGTCTCTTTAATCTTACACTGAGCTTGAGCCACAATCTCTCCCTGTTCTGGCGTCTGAGCATTTTGTTTTGCTTTCATCTTTTTCTTTTCATCTTTAACCGTTCCATCTATGTGTTCACTGCCCTTGTTTTGGTTGTTGGATGTCTTCTTTTCCTTCCCTGCAATATTAGAGACACAGATCAGTTACTCGTCATGCCACAATCGGTCATCCACTCAAACTTCATTAACTACACTAACACTGCTCACTCAATATTTAGCTCAAAATGTAGTTTGGTTCTTCATATCTGATACGAAAACTTGAGACAAAGACAGACGAAGGGGTGTGGGTGGGGGCTCGGCTCCAACTAATGCACACCTACATATCACACTACCATCAGGGACAAACAATCACTTACAACAAAGTACATATTTGGACATTAAGACAATGATTCTCTTTTCATTAACTGAGCCTTCTTACATTACCTCTTCTAATGTTTTATACCTAAACAGTTAAGGCAAAAACCTCTCTTTTTTGCAGATCTATTACTGAAACCATTTTAAATGACTTTTTTAACGGTCTGTACTGAGTCAGAATAGCTTTCTCTATAATAACTGATAACTCCTTTTGATGGTTGGACTGCCAGGGGTCCAATTCTGTACACACATAATACGCATATGATACAATGCTGTATCCATTTCATAGTTCTACAAACTGCTACTAAAATGGAGCTGGAGTATATTTTTGGCATAGTTGCAGAAAATTTCCATACTAACATTTCAGCATATTGTAATTCACGTGGTCTGAGAGGAAACTAGACTTATTTCTCTTGGTTCCATTTTAGCCAGTGAGGGGGTTACCAGTTAGGTAACTACAGGGTGGATGGGTCTGTGCTGGAAAAGTTTTGACAAGTTTTGTCTCCAGTCTCAGATTTTTTCAGTGATCTAAATAGGTTTTGTGTTGAGTTCACTGACTGCTGTTCACTGAAGGGCTGTGTAGAAGGGATTAAGAACGAGGACGCCATGGTATTGTACCAGAGGCCAACGGAGAAGAGTAAAGCCCCTTTCAGTTAGAAGCCCATTTCCATTGATACAACAGAAATTGAATGTGTTACTCTTATGTGGCAGCTGGATAGCTCAGTGACTAACACCCCAGACCTTGGAATGGGAGATCTGTGGTTCAAATCCTGGTCAGTGTGCAGGTATCCAGTGACGACCCTTAGGCAAGGTCCTTAATGCTGCCCTGCCTACCTACCTATGTACGTCGCTTTGGATAAAAGAGTCTGCTAAATGAAATTGTTACCTTATGTCTGAATTAACACCATGCTCAGTTTTCTAAACAACCCACAAAAGCAATGGTATCAAATATAGTAAATGCAGTCACACGGATATGCATGCACAAGATCACAACAAACTGGCGTACAACATTTTTACAGTGTGTGCCTACCAATCATAACAGTCTAGGAGGCATCATTTGTAAGCAGCAGGTTTGCTGGCAAGAAGATTTTGTTTACTAAATTTCTGGAAGACAACAGGAGCAAAAGTATTTAGCAAAAATGGTTGGAAATTGGTCTGACGCTAATATTTGACAGCTCTCATCGCCTTATCACTAAGGCTGAAATAACCAGGCAGCTTAAAGGATCACAATGGCTACATACATTATAAGGAACTTCTTGTATTGTCGAGTCCTGCATGCTAGTTGACAAATATCTAACAGTTTTGTTGTGTCTAAATAAAGTCCATGTATTCATGACACAAAGCTGTAACTTTATTAGCTTGATGAAGCTGCAATTTTAAGGAAACCATGTTTAAAATAGGTTTAAGATTGATGCAGCCTTCTAGGTTGTTGCAGGTTTGCTTAGAAAAATAACTCTTAAAGCATAGTACTTCTCATTTAAGGTCTTTCCTAATTTAAACCACACCACACAGCATTTACACTCACCGGCCACTTTATTAGGTAAACCTTGCTAGTAAAAGGTTGGATCCCCTTTTGCCTTCAGAACTGCCTTAATTCTCCGTGGCATACTTTCAACAAGGTGTTGGAAACATTTCTCAGAGGTTCTGGTCCATATTGACATGATTGCATCACAGTTGCTGCAGATTTGTCGGCTGCACATCCATGATGCCAATCTCCCGTTCCACCACATCCCAAAGGTGCTCTATTGGTGATCCGGTGACTGTGGAGGCCGTTGGAGTACAGTGAACTCATTGTCATGTTCAAGAAACCACCTTGAAATGATTTGAGCTCTGTGACATGGTGCATTATCCTGCTGGAAGTAGTGAAGATGGTCCACTGAGGTCATAAAGGGATGGACATGGTCTGCAACAATACTCAGTACCAACTGAGCATGGTTTAAACACCACAGCCTACCTAAGGGGCCCAAAGTGTGCAGGATGGATCCATGCTTTCATGCTGTTTACACCAAATTGTGACCCTACCATCTGAATGTCCAGCTGAAATCGAGACTCATCAGACCAGGCAACGTTTTTCCATCTTCTATTGTCCAGTTTTGGTGAGCCTGTGTGAATTGTAGCCTCAGTTTCCTGTTCTTAGCTGACAGGAGTGGCACCCGGTGTGGTCTTCTGCTGCTGTAGCCCATCTTCTTCAAGGTTGGACGTGTTGTGCATTCAGAGATGGTGTTCTGCATTCCTTGGTTGTAACCAGTGTTTTTTTGAGTTACTGTTGCCTTTCTATCATCTCCAACCAGTCTGCCCATTCTCCTCTGACCTCTCACATCAACAAGACATTTTCGTCCACACAACTGCTGCTCCCTGGATATTGTGTCTTTTTCGGACCATTCTCTGTAAACCCTAGAGATGGCTGTGGTGAAAATCCCAGAAGATCAGCAGTTTCTGAAATACTCAGACCAGCCCGTCTGGTACCAACAACCATGCCACGTTCAAATTCACTTAAATCAACTTTCTTCCCCATTCTGATGCTCGGTTTGAACTTCAGCAAGTAGTCTTGACCACGTCTACATGCCTAAATGTATTGAGTTGCGGCCATGTGATTGGCTGATAAGCTATTTGTGTTACCAAGCATTTGAACAGGTGTACCTAATAAAGTAGCCAGTGAGTGAATATTAGCACTATGAACCCCAAAACCCACCAGTGGGTGAGCAAGGCATGTTCTCCATATTTCTACCGACTCCACAACACATTTACATTACGTTTATGCTGGCACATGTAGTCCTGGGCCCGTATTCACAAAGAATCTTAGAGTCCTCTAAGAGAGCTCCTAACTTAGCCTAAAAATTCCTAGCAAGGAGTTTTAGCTTAGGAGTGATTCACGAAGCTCCTGAGAGCAATTCTGAGCAAGGAGCAGACAGAAACTTTTATCTTAGTGAGGAGGCGTGGTTGACCCCGTTGCTAGGGATGACGCAGTCTTCTAAGAGCTGTGATTGGTTGTTACAAAAAGGGGAAAGGACTCCTAGGAATGAATGAACAGTAAAATCAACCGATCACATAACTTGGACTGTATTAAGAAATGTGTAATCGTGACATTTATTTTATGTCATGATGATGAAACTCAGTCAAATTAAATTAATTGTGACACAGCTTCAAAATGTTTGAACGTCCCTCATCCACATAATCTTATATTGATGTGCTTATTGTTATGTTTACTGTCCTGCTGGTAACTTTACTACTTCATGTATCTGATATTAACGGTGGACCAGACTCAGCTGTCAGCCTCCTGTGATGCTGGAGTTCTTATAAAAAGCAGTTTGATTTGGCAGAATGACTAAAACAACGAGACGTTGTGGTCTGACTGGTCCCTGTAGTGGTCTGACTGGTCCCTGTGATGGTCTGACTGGTCCCTGTAATGGTCTGACTGGTCCCTGTAGTGGTCTGACTGGTCCCTGTGATTGTCTGACTGGTCCCTGTCATGGTCTGACGGGTCCCTGT
>OMNN01097001.1:0-11125 GCA_900302755.1 Chromis chromis
TACACCGATCAGGCATAACATTCTGACCACCTGCCTAATATTGTGTTGGTCCCCCTTATGTGGTAAAAAAATGCTCTGAACCATTGGGCATGGACAAGAGGACCTCTCAGGGTGTCCTATGAGGTCTGGCACCAAGACGTTGGCAGTGGATCCTTTGGGTACTCTGGCTTGTGCAGTGGGGCCTCTGTCAATCAAACTTGTTCCACTGCATCCTGTTGATGCTTGATCAGAATGGGGTCTAGGAAGTTTGGAGGTCAAATCAACATCTTGGGCCACTGTCATGTTCCTCAAGATGTTCCTGACTGTTTGTTGTTTTTTCCATGTGGTGGGGTGCATTTTCTTGTGGGGATTTGGGATTTCCATTTGCATGAGGGAGTGTGCTTGTTCTGGGACACTGTTTATTTGGTCTAAGTCTCATCAACACCGATGGCAAAATCCAAGGTTTTCCAGCAGAACACCACATAGTACCAATATGATCAATGTTATTCACTTCACCTGTCAGTGGTCATAATGTTGTGGCTGATCGGTGTAAGTGCAGACCATTTACCATTTTACTAGTTTGTCCCGTCCTCTCCAACTGGGTCTTTCCCGCTCTTCTACACACACTAGGTCCTAACAGCATGCAGATTTATTTGGTATTTTAATTTGGGTACGGAAGCATCTCCATATGGATTAAAAATCTATTAACTTTTAGTTTCCATCAAACCTGGACTTGGACCTGGATTTACCAAATGGAGATGAGTTCTTATTTGTGCAACAGAACTCTGGTTGAATTTAAATCTGGATTTACTTATTTTAAACCTAGTTTCGCTAAACTTAATTCAATCTTTGTTGGTGCAACCCAACAAAAGAGCAGCAACCAGATCACTAAAATGAAAATGAAAATGAAGACCAAATCCAACCAATGTTACTGAAACACATTGAAATCAAACACCAACATTCTATGTCATCTGTGTCTGTGCAGCATCCATCCAGCACCACAGACAGTGAAGCTGAAGTTTTTATAAAATATGTGCAATGGCGGGAAATTTTATATAGTATTGTGGTATAAAAGAAAATATTCATTCAACATTAAGCTGAGTTGCGACGACATTCAGAAAACCATCCTTCAACTTGCAAAAGCTTCTTTGGAAGGTCTACTCATCTTACTGGGCATTTCCCCTTTAAAATGAAGGCACTTCTTGATGCTCAGTGTAAAAATGTCCACCTGTTAATGTATAGCATCATCCCTGGTGCATAATCTAGGGAGAAAAACTGCCTGGAGGAGAAAAGGAGGGCACCTGATCACTGTTGTAGACTTATGATTATACTTTTCAAGGCTTAACAATTTTTCACATTTCACATTAGTTAACTATCGAGACATACACATTAAATTCCTGCCATTAATTATCAAGTGAGAGAACAAAATCTTACAATCTGAGGTTCTGCTTTGGTGTCACCCCCCACTCTCCAAGCGAAATAGCATTTTATTTCATTCATTTATTATGTACCATATGCATTATGTGTGCATGTGTCTGAAATGCGCCTTCATTGATTTACTTGCTGTTGTACCTTGTTTCGCCTTAATTAGTTCTGGGTGGGCATACAGCATTTTCTTGTGGCACTGATCTTGTTCGACTGTGGTCTGTAAGCAGAAATTAGACTGTTGCACAAAATAAATGTATTTTTCAATTCTTAATGAGATGTCTCCTTTGAGGGACAGTTCTGTGATTAAAAAAATAGCACTGTTTACTAGGAGCACGACTAGGTAATAATGTGAATGTGGTGGACAATCCCAGTATGCAATGTGTATACATCTGATAGCCACTAAAGACTGGCTATACATTTTCTACACTATCAGCTACTCTGAGTAAAATACATTTTTAATTGTATTTATCGATACACTACAAGAAAAGACTGAATAGTGTCTTTTGCTTGTCCATACTCGCTGCAGCACCTGCAACAACTAAACTCTCAGGGGACGTGTCTGTTTGCATTATGAAGAAGGCCTAAAGAACTTAGTATCACTTCAATTAAATCTCCACCTTTAAGCATATGAAGGGGAAAGTGTTTCATTAGGTTATAATGCTCTCAAGCAGCTCATTTGGTAAATTAGGGGAAAAAAACACATCTAATGTAAATGTCGGTACAGATTAAATGCTTTACTGTACATTAACAAATGGGCCTGGAAGCAAAAAAGATAACGAAGCAAAGCGGCATGAACTTGAGACCCGAGGGTTTCAAGCAAACAACGTAACCAAATACAGCACTTTATTTCATGGAGTAAAGAGAAGATCAAATGAACTGCACAGTTTGTCTTTTGAATTAATAGGCATTACATTGTGGATCTCCCCAGTTATGCCAGAAGCTCAGCACTGCAATATCCCTGCTATGACTAATCTTTCTAGTAGCAACAGCCTCAAGACTCCAACCATGCATTGGCACATATATGTATACATAAACTAGTCCATTAAAGGTCCCATATTATACAGTTTTTCAACAATTTCACATAGGTGTCAGAGGTCCGACAATATTGTATTCAAAGTGTATTGCCCCAAACCCAGCCTTGGTCCTGAATTTCAGCCAGTCTAAAAGTCCCTCTAGTGAGCTCTACTGACAACAGGCTGTTTCTGTACCATTTCTGTACTACCATGTTACCATTCTAACTCTAAGGGTAACTGTTATTGTTTTTCATATTATACTGATTTTTTTCAGTATATCAGCAGAGAATCTAGAACTCTCTAGATTCTTATTTCCCCCGATGATGTCATTAAATAGAAAATCTCAGATTTGCCTGTTTGAGCACACATTCGCTAAAAGGTGGAGCAAGCAAGAGAGGGAGAGGATAGAATTTTCTAATTTCAGGGGGGTTTGTAGACAGGCCGGGGACGCATATTATTGTTAGAAAACCATAAAGTGAATTTTGCATAATATGGCCCCTTTAAAAGAATAGAATATTGTAAAAAAAAGTTTTAGATATTCCATCAGTTATTGAAGAAAATTGGGGACAGTGAATAGTCATTACACGTACAGTGAAATATTTCAAGACTGCTAATTTCCAGATGCCAACTTCCTTTTCCACAACACCTGCCCATAGTGCGAAAACTACTACCAAATGGTTTGCTGACCATCATATTACTGTGCTTTATGATCCAGCCGACTCCCCTGACCTGAACCCCATGGAACTCCACGTGAAGATGAAAAACACCTGACCCCAAAAATACAGATGAGCGGAAGGCCGCTATCACAGCAACCTGGGTTTCAATAACACCTCAGCAGCACCACAGGCTCAAGCCACATGCCTCCATGTTACACCACACTGATGATGCAGTAATTCATAGTAAAGAAGCCCTAAACAAATTTTGAGAGTATAAATGAACATACTTTTGAGAAGTTGGATATTTTTGTATTGTAAATCCTTTTATTTTGATTGATCTTAGGAAATATTCGTATAATCTGAGATACTGGATTTCAGATTTTCATGAGCTATAAGCCATAATCAACAAAATTAAAACAAAAAACGAGGTTTGAAATGTGTAAATTAATCTCCTCTTAAGCGATATGTTATTAAACTCGTATTTGGGAATTCTTTCTTACCTTTTGCCTCTGATCTCGTCCGGGAATCCTTGATACTAAAGCGGGTCAGCCTTTTGCAGAGGCCGACTAAAGTTTCCTCCATTCCAAGCTTCCGCCGGAGCGCCATTTCGCGGGGAAAATGCATCCCGCCCTGGCTGATTCAAATCTGTTGAAGTTTCGAGAATGGTCCAGCTGCAGTTTCCTCAGCTCCTGTTACCTGCCGACCTGCTTCCGGGTCCGAGCCTTCAGTCTCCGCCCACCACAGTGACGTCACGTTGAGCAACCGGAGAAGCCTGACGCCTGCAGCTCCAGCGCCCCCTGCCGGCTTGGCCCTTTACCTCCATGTGGCCTCATCTCTGCAGCCAGATGATGGTAGATAATGACTGGGAGATAAAATGTTGATCACTGGTTGTCAACATTTCAGTTATATTCAAGTGTCACTTTATTTCATAGCTTCCTTCTACACTCACCATATTAACCCCACAGCTACTCTAAGTAGTCAGAAGGAAGTTTCAGTTATCATGTAGCATATACATGGTTTATCAGCTCCTCGTGGCCAGGAGGCTCAAAGCATCATCAGTTCCATTCCTCTGTGCCCACCTACTCTCTAGTACACAACAGTAAATCATGTCTTTAGACAAAAGAAAAACTAGACATGCTTACTTGGGATAAGACATAAGACATAAGAGACTTTATTGTCATTGCAATAAACAAAAAAACTTCATTGGTGACAGTCAGTTAGCAGTAGTTAAATAGTAAAGAATAGGATTCAAATATAAAAATAGAATAAAAATAAGTGTAAGATAAAAGATAAAAAGGTGCATAGAACAACAGTAAACATCACACAGTATTTACAATATGAAATGAGAGGCAGTTTTTAACATTGCACTGTCCATGGCTGATTAAGTAAGCGGACGTCATAAATGTTTTCAAAATGCAGCTCTCTCAGTGGAATCAGTTTGGAGTTCAGTTTAAACAGAAGCAATATTTTGCTATATTTTTCAGTCAGACGGATTTTTGCAAAACTCTTTCTGAAGCTACGTTGAATTTTGCTGAATATCAGCCATTTGTTTGCACTTATTAGATGACTTTAGTCATAGATTTTCCAATTCTCTTCAAAGTGATCTGTATTCAAACTCAATTTTTAATGCTCTGAAGAAGAAAAAAAAACCTCAAGGTTTTGGGGAATCCTTGAAGTTGTCAGGTATTTATGTGTATTCTGTGGGATCATAACCTTAGTTCCATATTACTCATTCTTTCTGCATGAGCAGCAACTACACCACTCACAAATCCAAAGGTTGCTAGTCCTCTGGAGAATATGAATGATTCATCTCCCCGACTGCCAACAAATATTGTCATCTCAAAAACCTTGCATCCTTCCATATAATTGGTACAAGGCTTCATGCTGATTCTCTAATTCATTCTACACGTCAAAGCTTTTCTTTGTATCAAGACACATGAGTCATTAATATATTTTGTTAAATGTCCATCTGTTTGCATTCAGCATGCCGCTGATCTCCAGCATCCAGATGAGAAGGCCATGCTTACTTGCATGAATTCAAAGTAAATGCATTTCTTGACGCCACGCCTAGTGTCATACTTCACATAGTTAGTTTCCTTTCAGGTCAAGTCACCGTAATTTTGTCTTGCCAGATGTTCTTCTGTTTGTACTCAGCAACCTGCTGATTACGTTCATCCAGATGAGAAGGTCATGCAGGTTTGGATGAAGTCAAAGAAGAGGTGACACACTTATCACTACACATAGGCTAATTCCACTAAATTCCATTTCATTAGCAGGTGACTCAGCTCACATGCTCCCTTCAGGAGTGCATGTTTGTGATTTCAGGGACATTTTTTGTCAGGCTTGCCTAGATGGTTTCAGAGTCACCACCAACACAAATGCATGGCAATCTGAAATAGATGGTTAAATGTGACAAAGTGTTCTATCTGAAATGGAACTGCCTGATAGTTCAGCAGGCGCACAAGCCAATTTTCTGTCCAATTGTTCAAAATTTCAGTCCAGCCCACCCACCACAATTTCTACAGATCTGCAAATCATCTCAGCCTCCTCCTTTAAAAGTTCAATATCATAGCCCTTTAACAAGTCAAAGTAATGTCACATATTCCCAGAATGTGTATTTCAAGTTTCAGCTCAAAGTACTCCACGGATCATTCATTCTACCGTGGCTATAATACCCTCGGTTTAGCTCCGTTCCAAAGGGATGTATCAGTATCTGCCACTGCCCACAGCTCTTTCAGGAAGAGGGCCGCAAGCACACCTGTCTGCATCTACTATTTACAGTGAGTGGCAGAGAGAAGGAGATGGAGGAGCCAGCTGGGGGCAATGCCTATCATGTCGCGACATCTCAACAAGCTGCACACCTGAATTGGTATTTAAAGACACACCTTCTGATCCACAGAGGAAGGAAAGAATCACTGGAATTTTTGATGCTCATATTTCGTAGGACTCTAGTCACTCAGAAGACTCAGAATCACGTTCTAAAACAATGATAACTGGATTTTGTATAATATGGCTCCTCTAAGGTTGAATTCCTTGTTTTTGCTCTGAGAACTGTGCTCATTTAAAAGGTGTGAATCCCAGGCTCTGTTGTACAGAACTGGCATTTTGCTTTTATAATTAGAAAAAAAGAATCAGACAAATGTGACAATACTGCTGACAACAACGGTGAATGACAGTTTTTAAAGAAAATGTTGCCGTGACATTAGCATGGTCGTGATTCAGCTGACTCTCATGGTAGCTAGTTCTGTTACTGACAGCAGCCCCTGGTAAAAAGAAGCCTTTCATTTGCACTGGTATTGCAGACTGTTCTTTCAGAGCTGAGTTTACAGCGCTCACTTTTCCGAGATCTGTCCACACAGTTGGAAGCTTGTGAGTTACATGATTTCTGGCAGTGTTGCCTCACTGCTCTAGTCTGAACCTCTAAACAGATGGTCTGTTAAAAAAAAATGCTGGGATCCTCGAGGCAGGGGCATTTGCTCTTAACCTTTTCAGAAAAGTCACTCGTCTGATTTACCGGGTTAGGTGGGACTGACAGGCTCTGCCAATGACTGACATGCACAGGATGCACAGTTCTCTGAGTCTGCCTTTCCCTAAGCAGTACCTGTGGCAGGCATGAACATTGAATAAAATCTGCGGGTGATAACTAGTTAACTTAGTTGGCTAACTAATACCGATGTTAGCATTAAGGTAGGATTCAACATTTTCTGTAAGAATCTACCCAGATCGAGGTGCTTGGCTCACCAAGGAAGAGGTGCTTTGTTGATAATACGCTGAGCTAGCATTGTTGACTTGGTGGATGTTAGATGTCAGTGGTGAGCTTTCCAGCCATTTTATTTGTTCCCAACCAAGAAACCCAAGTGGAACTAGTTTAAGAAACATCTTCCCCAATGCCTAGGCCTACCGGGGGTCAACTTAAGCCAGGTATTCCGCTGAGTTGGCAATACACTGGCGGAAACCCTGCAAAGCATAACTGATTGTACTCTGTATATGCCACATCATTTCATTTATACCTTTTCTAACATTTTGTATTCCTGTCGCAACTATCAGTTTCAATTAAATCTGTATTAAAACCACTTCATAGGTCAAAGCTGACTGCTATTGTAAGAACACGGTGTTTAGACTTGTGTGACTAGATGACTCACAGTGTTACAGAAGGAGGAACACATCCGAAGGAAAGCTAACAAGCATCACTATATGAGGACAATAAAGTCTGGAGTCTGAAGCAGTGAAAGGGATTGTATAATAAAGTGGACAAGCACCTGCTTTGGTGGAGTTGTGTTGATATTATTCAAGGCATGTATCTCATGCTACATCTTACTTCTGCTATTCTATTTACAGTAGAAGACATTGATGCGTGCCAGTTGAAATGCTTTGTTTGCTGCTCCGGACTCTCATCTCTAATTATAAAATGCCAAACTTCATTCTGTCTGGTTCTCTTTTTTTCATACGTAGGTCGACAGCTAGGCTGTTCATGCTTCATAGCACTTCTCCCTCTCAAGCTATTTCCCCCTTAGCCTAACCTAATATTGACTGGAATAGGAAATTCAAAGCTGCTGTAAACATTCCCATGTCTGACAAGCCCACTTCCAATTTCACAGATACAAGCCTGGGAGTTATTATGGTAAAATAAACCACAATCTTGCTGTGCATTAAAGAGAAAAAGACAATACTGCTTGACTTTCAGTGCAAGGTCTTCCAATCTTGGACACCAGAGAATCAACATTTTATGGGAAGAGCTACATCAAAATATGTAGCTGATTTGGATTTTCTCAATAACGGACCATTTTACAGGTTAATTCCTGCATCTGCAGGCAGTTTGTTGAAAATGATGGTAATAATTGGCATTTAAGGAGCCAATGTTTACGTTTAAGACTTATCTCGGCTGGGGTCAGCCCTATGCCTCGCTACAATTTGAGTGATTTTGCTCCTTCTGAACTGGCAGGGCTTGAAGGGGTCAGGAAACCATGTCAATGTGTCTCTCAGTTTAATTCTATTAAGCACAGGTTCAAGCTCCAAATTAAAATGCAAATTACCTCTGTAATAAAAGTGAGCGAGAGTACAGGCAGAGATAAGGTACATCCTTCCCTTTTATTGCCAGCGCTTATGAAGTACAAACCTCTTTTTAATGTAAAACTTAATTTAATTCAGAAGAACAAAGTGTCTCAAAATACATTGTCTCTCAACAGGTTCTGTCCAACTTGTGTCATGTTTGAAACAAAAAGGAATGATGGCTTCAAAGCCTGTATTGTGTCCTTTCTCATTTTCTGACTAGAGATAGTTTCTGAATTACATGGACGGTTTCTATGGAATTGTTTTGTTAGAACTTAGTCAAATAGCATTTAATTCAAATGACTGTATATCTGTCTTCATGATTTACTTAAAAGATTAATGTAGTTGAAATATCCTAAAGAACAAGTTACATACAGTATGTCCTGAAACTACTTCGGTCACCCTGAAGTACCTGAGTAGAGGCGATTTCTCCTCAGAATAATCATTATAAAACCTCTGCTTATACTGGCTTTTCTTCTTTTTGACACCCCCCCAAAGCTAAAAAGTAATAATTGGGCTAATATAAAAATGGCTCAGTTAAAAACATATGTGTTTCAGTCGGTGGACATTGTTTCTCTGTTTGTCACTGTATTTCATGTTCAATTGTCAGCGTGAGCAGTCCTGCACCACTGTGTTTTGCCTCCTTGGTTCCCCTGCAGCTTTCTCAGTGAGAGCTCTGTACCTTTTGGGCACATGTTACCAAGTATATGAGGTGAATGTCAGCATCAAGGAGATAACAGCTTGACGTCTCGCTGGTCTGTTATCACTGTGCAATGCTCCAGAGCAGCACAGCTGCAGGAGCAGAAGTTTTATCAATCCCAGAGCTAAAGTGAGAGAGCAGTAGAAGGATGAGACTTGAAAACTGACTAGAATGAGCCTTTCAGACTCCCCCAGCAACACCCTATGACTCCCCACACGCAGATAGACCAGCTAATATTCTGAAGTGCCGACCTTTGCGATCCTGTAAGAAAATAAAGGGAGGGAAACAGTGGCATAATCCCAGCTCTTGAGTCATCCAAGGACAATTAGCATGGTGCCCTACGACACAGCAGGTGACTCAGACAGCTGATGGCTCTGTGCATAGAAATTAGGTTTTTTTTTGTGTACAAGCAAGACAATCTGTAAGCCTCAATTATAGGTGACCTCAAATCTCTGTGCTCAAGATAAATAAAGTAATTAAAAAGAGCAAAACATGCCCTGTGAAAATAGAGAGGAGCATTATAATAAGATACAAAAAGAGACTCAGGGAGTGTGACACAGACATGCATCATTGTCCTCAGTATATGACATTCTTAAGTTATCTCCAAGATACTATCATGCGTATCACAGTGCTGCATATTGTTCACAGTCACAGTGAATTGTTAAAAAATTCAGTAGAAGTGTTTTGAAACGAGCGGGGCATTTAAAGTGAATATATTTTGTTTTATAAATGAGCATCTGGTAAATGCCCCGAGGCTGTTCTTCACCTTTCATGTGGATACATTACCTTAGCTGAGTGGTAAACAATACATAATAGATAACTCTTGTACTCTGAAGTGTTTTGGCCTATATCGAGGCCATGTGTACTTGCAATTGTTGCTTGTCGTAAGCTATGTGGGATGACAGTGAACCAAGGCAACTAAGCATCTCTGTATTTAATTTACGCTGCAGTGCCTCCTTTCTTTTTAACTAGAGTGTAATGTACACCAGGTTAACTGAAAATACCTACAGTATCATTTTCTGCCCTGACAAATTATTTTCCAGAGGAAGATAAAATGGCAAGGGCAGACATCTGATAGATAATCATGGTGCAGCTGCTGTAATCTGACCAAAGAAAGACAGAAACTCTCACTGAAGGTATGTGTAAGATAGCATGAAAAAACCAAAGGTGGAGATTCCTCACGATGTCTTCCCACACACTTAATGCTGCGAGGGTGAGCATGTTGTCGAGTTCACCTAAAGAAACCCATGTCGACTTAACCAAGGGCAGGAGACTTTGTCATACCACTGAAATACTCAGCCATGTTGTATACTACTGATCTTGTGACCCCACGACTGGACCTTTAGGAGTTTAATTCTGCACTGCCAGACACACATTGAACAGTTAAAATAAAGATTGCTTTCAGTTCCATGAATTATTCTGGAACCTACATTATCCACAATCAAACTCAACTGCAGACATCAGCTGGATATTCAGGTGTGTTATATTACTAGTGTAGCCTCAAGCGGCCAAAACCTCAAACAGAGATGAGGAGCAGATTTACAAAGGTCTGGTGAGCTCAGTTCTTGCAAACTCTACACCTCGGAATGTAATGGAGGATAAACAGAATTCCTGGCATTTACGCTGAATTGGAGTTTAATGATGAAAACACATGATATCTTTGTGATTGCCTCGTCCAAGGAGGTTGTGTTTTCACTGCCGTTGGTTTGTCTGTCAGCAGGACTGCGCAAGAACCAACAACATACATCTGGTACATTTTGGATTGGGTTGGATAAAGAAAGGAGATAAGATAAAATATCATAGAAGAGTGGACAACTGGCCCTTGCTTTCCTAGTGACCTTAAAACATTGTTCCAGCTGTTAAGTTGGATGGATGGATGGAATGATACAATTCTATTTAGCAGACGCTTTTATCCAAAGCAACGTACATAGGTTGACCAGGATTTGAACCACCAATCTCCCATGCCCAAGTCTGGGGTGTTAGTCACTGAGCTATGCAGCTGTCCAGCTATTCAGATAGATAGATAGATAGATAGATAGATAGATAGATAGATAGATAGATAGATAGATAGATAGATAGATAGATAGATAGATAGATAGATAGATAGATAGATAGATAGATAGATAGATAGATAGATAGATAGATAGATAGATAGATAGATAGTCTCAACCCTGAGACATCTGTCTTTTTGTGGTTTCATCCTGCAGCACAACCTCTGTAACCTCCACTTATTTTAGGCTGCTTTTTAAATTTCGACTGACACGGGCACAAAGGAGTTCTTAAACCGATTCAATTTGCAC
>OMNN01097004.1:4490-16036 GCA_900302755.1 Chromis chromis
AGTCTTAGGGTTAGAGGTAGAGTTTCATATCATTGCAGATGCTGTATTCCCTGTTAATTTTTCACTGTTTTGGGCTAGAAATGGTAGAAAGAAGCTCAGAAGAGATCTTAGAGTTGTATTTTTGGATTCCTCATACTTGAGAACCTACTTTTTTAACACCAACATCAACTAAATCCGTAACGTAACCCCTAAGGAGTATTTGTGCCAAGTTTGATGCTTGTATCACTTTTTGAAAGATAGTTTCACTGATCTGCTGCACTACATCTCTAACACAACCTCTCACCATCCTTAGTTTATATCATTTCCAGCCAGAAGAAACCAGTTGGTCAAATAAAAAGTCACTATAAGTTAAGTGTCGTCTTGGCTGTGAATAATGTCACCACTAACTGTACATCTGTAACATCTGGCAGCTCAACAGGCTTCTCTTCACCTCTCACCACAGATGTTTTGCAAACACGCTGCTCTTGCTCAAAAAGCCAAGCGGTGTTTTCCACATTCCCTTCTTCTCCTTTTGCATTTCAACAATAAGAGAAACTGTTGGTTTCAAAACGTTTCTTCCTCCTTTTTTTATTTGTTCCATTTCGTCGTTTTGCCTCTGGGCTTGTGCCAGACGTGGACGCAGTTACTGAAAACCAAGTCTGACGTCTGGTGGTACGAATTCCCCAAAATGAAAGAGGAAAACAAACAAATCAGCCTCGAGCATTGAAGCTTTGGCTGCTACAGAGGAGCTGGTGTGTAAAGTTGACAGAACAAAACGAACAAACACATCAAGAATCTTTCCAGGAAAATAAGCTCCTCAATGCTTTCTGCTTTTTGCTGCAGTGGTTTTTCTGTATTTATAAAAAATGCATGTTTTTGAACAATTAACTGTTTTTATTTTCTTCTACAGATTTCACTGCTTTGTTAAATTACAGATATCAAATTTAAGATAAAAACATATTAAATGACACGTTAAACCCAAAAAACAGGCCAAAACTGTAAATAATATTCACACAATAATCTGTATTCTTTTGCCATGTTCGACCATAAACACACCATTTTGATTTAAGTCAACAAAATAAAATTATTTTACAGATATTTGCTGTTATTTGCAAGACAGGTTTTTTATATTAATGACTGAAAAAACTGGTAAATCATTTTTGAAGTTATTTTACAGATTAATTGCTTTGTTAAATTCAGATAATATCTATTAAAATCACCCCCAAAAAAACATTAATTACAATGATGACTGTAAAAAACAACAGAAAAAAACGAGGCAAGACCTGTATTTGAAAGGCGAATACGTGTTGCCCTTTACATGAGGTGTTTTTAATGTCTTTATATGGTTTTTGAGTAATAATGCAGGAAAAGCTGAAGACTGACCTTGAGTAAAGGTCACACATTGAAAGAAAACATTAAATGCTGTTCAATGGTACCAGTATGAGCACTGTGTCTCAATCTGTTGCCAAGTTATTGGGGAAAATGTATTTCATTGTAATTTTTTGTGACGTCATGAACTTTGACCCCTACCGATCTTTTTACTGGTAGGTCGTACAGCTTCAGTCCAATTAAATAAAAATACTCCCCTTGAGATGTTCAGAAATGTAAGCATCGAACTTGTACAATAATTACTTGTAGAGATATAGCCACCTTGAGGTTTTTGACACTTGACATGACCTTGAGGCTCCAGAAAAGGTCAGCTGCTCATCCTTGACATTGCCCCTATAAAATGGGATAACTGTCACTGATGCAGCATTAATAGCTTAGGAGGAGGAGTTCCAGGACAAAGGAATAAGAACTCCTATGAAAACATTGAATTTGGTAATTTTTCAAATTGCCCAATTAGTAATTGTTTCTTTTACAATGTGTGACTGTAAAATTGCATGTTTTACTGTACGTAAATCAGCAAACAATATCATTTTACAGATATGTATCATTATTTTCAGTTTTGAGTATTAGTGTTCCACTGTTTTATAACTTCTGGAGCTTATTGTGTGTGTGTTTTTTTTTTTGTTCGTTTGTTTTTTAAGTGTACTACCTCTTTACTGTCAAAATGGGTCTTGGATGAGGTTTTAATGGATTTATTTTTAGTTTTTAAGTGTTTTTGAGCTTGTTTGGATGGAAAGATGAGCAACCAGCACGCTCAAGATCCAGTTTCTTTCTTATGTGAAGATTTTCTGTTTCTGTTTTCTATCAGTACTAAATAAATGTATTTATGCTTTGGACTGTTTTCCAGGTCTGAAGAGCACAAAATAGTTTTACCATTAGAAAAATAATCTCCAGTAGTTGGTCCAAGGTCCACTTACGGCACCACTTGTAGAGCTTCAGACATTTTTCCTTCATCGGTGGATAGCTTGCTCGGTTGTCATGGAAACTCCATCCATGGATGAAGGCCTTTGACGTGTGGCTGAAATAATGGACCTTAAACTCCAAACAGCTGAAACAATACGGCTATTAATATACTAATATGTTGATAATAAACAGATAAAGTTAAGCTAACTTTGGCAGAGAGGCTCAAAAAACCCAACGAGGCAAAATAGTTCTTTGTATTTTAATAAAGCAGAACTGTCAGTAAACAGTCGGAGCACTGGGAGGAAATGTGTAGTTTGTCGCTGCCGTTTAAAAACAATAGGAGGAAATATGTAGTACGTGATTTGCTGATTCGTTTTTTTTTTTTTTATTATTTTTGTGCTGCCTCTGAATTTTTTGCCCTCCTGACCAAGTGACTTTCCTTATTTCGAGTAATAAACTTGAATCTTCACACATGAAACTGCTGAGCGTGATAATAAAAAAGGAGGCTACAACAACAGCTCAATGTTTAAACTCCTCGACGCTTTGTGATCCACTTCAGATTCTCCCCACAATACAGAACTTCACTGGGGTTTCATGTAGTTTCATCTGGAAGAGCAGCTCTCAGCAGATTTAATCAACAAGCAGCTTCATCCAGTTCTATCGTCATGTTGAAGGACGTTGCAGAAGATGTCCAGTTATCGATTTGCTTTCCTTTTTTAGACATTTCATATTTTCCCCAGCAAATGTGACGTAGGAACCCGGGAACGTCTCAAACCCTAAAGCAAGCAGCTTCATTTGGGGAAATATTATCTGGTTTTCCGAGTCCACATTTGAAAACAGCTAAAACTGTCAAGTGTTGTATAAATAAGCAAATATTGGAAATGTTCAACTTAAACACAGCAGCTGAGTAGAAACTGAGGGATTCTAATAAATAAATAAAACATAAACAACACCCGTTTGTTCATAAATCTCTTCATGTTTATTATCCTGCAGCTGCGGGTACAAAAAGTCTCTTTTCTCTCACAGACAAGATTGAAATAACAAACTGATGAAACCCTAAAGAAGCTGAATAATGTGTTGTTTACAGCTGCCGGCATGCTGTCGGGCGTAAATGTGAGGTTATTAAAGCACTGCAGTGGCACGACAAGATAAATACATACACATGAGGCTGTTGCATGCGTCTGAAGGCTGGAAACGATGCGGCTGTTGGAGCCTGTGCGGCTGTTTGTGGAGCTGCGAGGTGAACACAGCTGTATGGATGAGGACTGTGTGGCCCTTGGTGGCCCCCTGCTGACCACAGGAGTGAACTGCACTCATGTAGCGGTTCATTAGTTTGGCTATGCGATGGCCACAGCAAACACACTGACCACACAGTACATGGTGCGGTTTTCCCATCTCACGGTGCAGCTTCCTGCAGACACAAAACAAACAAACGTCACCTGAGAAGGTGGACAAAGTCTTCTTGTCTGTCTCGTTCGTCTCTGGCTGCTGAGGGATCAATAAAGTTTTACTGAGGCAATCTTTGAAACACGAGACTGAAGAGGAAGATCTGGTTTAATCTTCTCAGGTTCATTCCATCTTAAATTCTACACTTTTTATATACATTTCTGCTTGACCACCTGCGAGTTACCTGACATTTTTAGAAATGTAAAATATGGATAAAGTTATTTGTGAAATTTTATATTGATGTATCAAATACTTTCAAAAATATAGATTTTTTTTTTTTTAATTGCACGATTTTTTTCTTCTTCCACACATTTGAGGATGTTTGAACAATATCTCTATTTTTTTTTTAAAAAAAGAAGATTTTCATTGTTTTTTCTAATTATGTCATCGATTCAGAATCTGCAATATTGGTAAGTAGATCAAATAATCAGATTTTGGTGAGTCTTAGTTGTATTTGGGGAACCATTTTGAAATTCCAGAAAGAAATATATCTTCAAAAAAAATAAATAAATAAAATAGATAATTGCAAATCAAAGCTCGTGATATTTTCTCATAAATTACTTTATTCTACATTTTAACTGTGTCACACTGCACAACACACATTTCTCAGTTCTCCCTACTTCTAGTCATGGTTGTGTTGTTGTCACTGAGGTGCAGGACTTTCATTTGCAAAAATGAGGCCGGGGTGAAGAAAATTGGAACAGGAGCAAAAGTCACCCAGAAACTGCTCCGAGTTCAGAGAGTTCATTTTAAATTCTTAATTCTACCGAGCAGACTTTGCAGCACACGTCAAGTGTCAGACATAGAAAAGCATCGACTGTGTTCCCTTTAGTTCAACGATTAAATGATTATTGACTATTAACGTGGCTGACTGCAGGTGAAGGGAGTTGTTTAAATTAGCATCCTTACCATCCATGGTAGTGTCCCAGTAGCAGGAGTTAGCTGTGTGGAGGCCGGCTCCTGTCTTCTGCATCACAGCACACGTCACTGTGCAGACAGAAACTCACAATCAGTTTGTCGTCTTTATAATTTACTCCTCTTGCTCAATATTCAATCTCTTTCTAGGTATCTTGTCATTCTGCACAAAGCCTGTAAGAATAAAGATGCACACAGTGGCATCTATGGTCTGCTAGTTTGAAAATGTAATTCTTGTTTGTTCAAAAGGTTATTTTCACAGTAACATCTGTGGCCACTTGTGCCAGAAGGAATCCCAGCAACAGCGACGTACCGATGTACTTGTAAGGTTTCCCCATTTTGACCAGCTGTGTGAGGCAGCGCTCCACGATGCTGGCCGTCCATTTGTTCACCTGACTCTGGCTGTAGTCGTCACCGCCTACGACGTTCTCTATACACTGAGATAAACACACAAAGACAACATCAGTGTTGAGAGTCATGTGGAAGTCACTGGGTGCTGTTTCACCAGAGGGGACTAAAAAAAAGAACAAACACTGTCCTGCACTTCACTTTGTATCCCTGATAAAACCTGAGCACAGCAGAGCTTTAGTAAGATGGTTTTTCTATGATTTTAAATGTTAGTTATTCCCAAATAAACTACCCCGTATTGAGCAAAGAGTGAACCACAGATTTAAAAGCAGTAACCACTTAATTATGTGCCAAACAGCAAAAAAGTTTTACCTTCTTCTTAAGCCCTAATTATGTGTCTTGTTGCAAAACAGCACAGTTTGACACATTAAACTGAATAATAAACAGACTTTTTCTCACGTATTATTGCTTTGCTTGATATTTCTCTTTGGTGTCAGTTATTACACTTTTAAGCCAACAAATTCAGCAATTTTCAGTTGATTAATCTGTCAATTTCTGAACTGCTTTGTTGTGTGGCATAAATAATGTCAAAAATGGTGTAAAATATTGATCAGTGATTCCAAAAGCCCGGGATAGCCTCTTCAAACATCTTGTTTTGTCCACAACCCAAAAATACTCAGCTTACTGTCAAAAACGCTGCAGCTCTACTGGGTTTTAAACCTGCTGCACCATAAAAACAAACTGGAAAACAAGGTTTACACTTAATTTTATGAGTCCATAACTTTACACAAATATAGAATTGGCTTCTATTTCAGGTGCAAACAGACAAAACTAGTGTAAACATCATATTAATGAAATGCAGCACAGGATGATGAGGCTGTGGTTTAAGTTATATCGCCTTAAACCTTAAAGTGACTTAATAAAGAGAGGGAAATATAAGGAAACTTGTATGAAAGTGTTAATATTACCTCTTTAACCACGTTATCAGTTTCTTCCGAGTTGAATGAGCCCTGAATAAAAGTGAGTAAAATCAGATTACAGACAGTCACAACACTGAATAAAGACACATTTCTATAAAAACACAGCCAAAAAATATTAAAGCAACTTTCAGCACCGTGTTTAATGCCACAAGTCAACATGACATAATTCAAAACATTATATAATAATCTCACATCAAAAATACAGCTAAAAACATAAGGGTTCAATAAACATGCAAGTTAGCCTCATTATGAAGCACATAAATCAACAGTTCCAATAGGATTAATTAAGAAATCATATTATATTAGAGATTAAGATAATATTGTGCACTGTAATGTCACTTTCAACACTGTTAAATGGCAAAAAAGTCAACGGTCCCAATAGCAATAACACAAGAAGCGTGTAATATTAAATATATAAATAAAATGACAACTTAAAAGCCACGTTTAGCACCATATTAAATGCTAGAAAATACACCAGATGATTCGAAGCGTAACAAAAAACATTATGCAGTGATTTTACACCGAATACAACCGAGTTAGCATCAAAAATCACAGCTAATGATGGGAGCGGCTAGTTCGTTTAGCTAGCTAGCTGTTAGCTTCCTAGCTAGCTAACATCGACCGTTGCAAATCAAACTAAAAGTGGATTCAGGAACAAACCTCGCTGCCGTTTTGAAACTCCTCCATCCCGGTCATGAGTCGAAGCTTCAAGCTGCTCACTGTCCTTGTTTACAATGTGGGAAAAATTAGGAAAAATTACAATTTTCTGGCAGAGCAAACGGGAGCTGGTTGGGAGTTCCTGCGAGCTGTCAACAGTCAACAACGGCCGGAGAGAGCGACACTAACCCGGAGATGGAGCGAGATAAGCGGCCGGTGACCCCTGCTGGTGTGAGGTGGAAAAGACGACACAGAACCGAGAGGAGAACTTACCTGTTTATCAGATGAAAATGTCGTTTCTTGTTACTGCTGGTACCCCTGCTCTAGTCTGAAGTGACGGTAAAAAACTGTCCTTATACACCAGTTTCTCCCATACAGTTAATGTGTCTGAGTGTCTCCACTCGGCGGCCATCTTGTCCCGCTCAGGTGTTTCCTGTCTTAAATCACTTTGAAGTTTCCGTTTTTATCGTTTGTAAACACTGACTCTTGCTCAAATTAATTTGGCTTTTTTTGGACAAAAAAAATACAAAAAAATCTCGTTCAGTTTAAAGTGAAACCAGGTTTCTACAAAGTAATATAAATTAAATAAAAATGTAAACTAAAATAAATGACTGCATAAATTTAATCACCTAATTTGATACAGGTGCAGCCAGTTGGTGCTAGAAGTTCCACAATTAGTTAAATAGAGACCATCTGTGAATGTGTCTTTACCACTATTTGAAAGAAAAATGATGTATATACAGGTTCGAAAAAAAGTTTAAAAAAATGTCGTTGTACAGATTTACAGATTTATATAAAATCACTGAAAAGCTGTATTTTGTAACCCATTATATGAAAATATGAAGTAAAACAATACAAACCTCTCACTTGCAGAAATACATTTATTTACATTCTAGACCTTCAGCAGGGTGACTGCAGCTCCACAACCAGTCAACATATGCCGCAGATATAAATCCTTCATATTAATGCCCAAAACACCCCAGGGCCAAATCGTTACTCTGGGAAAACCTACCTCCAGGTTTCACATGTAGATAAACCTGCAAGTGCAATGAAGAGATTCCATACAATACACATATGAAGCAGATAAAATTAAACACATCAAGGAGGAAAGGTAAACATCAATATTAATAAAAAAAAAAAGTATCTCAGTACAATATATAAATACAGTCAGCCTCCAGAATCCATGCAGCATCCATATGTACAGATATAAATGAACACAATCAACAGGTCACACTGGTATTGGTGAACCTGGTAATGTGTTTGGATATCTATACATACCACAGACTGTCTGCAACTGGACAATAAAATCAATGTTTAGTAAGACAAAAAGGGTGGACATGTGGAAGTGTTTGAAGAGTATAGATCCAGTATGCCTCACACTGTTTGAGTATTTTATTAGAGTCATCTTACCACAGAAGCGCAGTAATGATATGTCATGGTGAGCATGACTGAAATGCACAGTGATGAGATAATCCCAATCACTGAGGTGAATTGTGTTTTGGATCCTTTGATTTGATTTGGTGGTGGTTTTCCTAACATTGGCAAATCCTTATTCCTACATTCTGAAATTTTCAGTGTGTAGGTTGCTGCTCGGAAGTTGTTATTGGCGTTTTGTATAGTGAGTTAGATTTTGTAAACAGCAACACGCAGATAGTGTAGTCCTTTGCTGAAACAACCCCCTGGTTCTTGCCCTAAATCTCCTGCTCATCCACATGCTTGTGATTATCTTTCCGACCTCCTGAGATACTTGGAGATGATTTTTGGTCTGTCATAGCCGTGCAGAAGGTTTGTGTTCATTGGTTTACAGTCTCCTGTACTCGTCTCTAACGGAACAGAAGGTGAATCTTTGCACTAAACTCAACACAGAGACACTGAGGAACCAGACTTGAACCAGAATCCAGCATACAGAGGTTCACTGAATGTGGCGTTGAAGGTATGGAGGTGGATCAGAGAGTCAGAGGAGACTCTGTAGAAGGACAGAGCTCCAGCAGGACAGTCCACATATACAGCTACTCTGTTAGAGACTGAAGATGAGGAGGAGATGGATGTTCCAGTGTTATTGTGCCTGACGCAGTAACCACCATTATAGCACTCCAGACTCCAGGACTGATCATTAAATCCAAACACACAATCTCTGTGTCCCCTCCTTCTGATTCCTCTGTAACTCATTGCTATATCAACCTTTCCGCTCCACTCGACCTCCCAGTAACAGCGACCAGTCAGACCAGTTGTACACAGCAGCTGAGCCCAGTCATCAAATCTGTCCGGATGATCAGGATACGACTGAGCCTCTACCACATGTGTCACCGTCTTGTTGTTGTCAGACAGTTGGAGGTTTCTGTTTATTGTGTTTGTGTCGACTGTCAGTTCACAGAAATCTGATGGAGACAACAAACACAACACAGCTGCAGTTATCAATTGATTGTCTGATCATTATTAGCACTTTGATGATAAGATGGTTAAATGTGTTTTGTTTTCATGAGCCACTTTAAAACACACTTACACTTCCTCAGACCTGGTCTCAACCATCGGACTCCAGCAGACTCCATCCTGAAGGAGGAGACACAGTTTATTAAACTTTATTCATCTTTTTTAATACAGCGAGGCTAACAGATCCCCCCGGCTTCCAGCCTTTGAGAGAAAAGATTCCAGCTCCATCTCTTATATTGGACACCTGGTCCATACCTGAGAGTGTCCATCTGTCCACCTGAGAGTGTCCATACCTGAGAGTGTCCATCTGTCTATACCTGAGAATGTCCATCTGTCCATACCTCAGAGTGTCCAGTCTGCAGTGTGGATCCTCCAGAGCAGCAGACAGCATCTCCTCTCCTCTCTCTCCTGGATGGTTGTAGCTCAGGTCCAGCTCTCTCAGAGTGGAGGATCTGGATCTCAGAGCTGAGACCAGAGAAGAACAGCCTTCCTCTGTGATCAGACAACCTGACAGCCTGCAGACACACAAAACAACACACATGGCAGAAAGTGTGAGAGAACTTCTCTGAAATTAAAGCTGAATGAGCTTAATTCATTTTAAAATTAGTCTGTTTCCCCCCCGAAGAATCACCACCTTAGCATGTTTTAGGGATGTTGGAAAATGGAAGGGATCAGACTACAAGCAAGCACAGTAAAGCTTCTAGAACCAGACTCTGGAGAGAGGATGGAGTGTCTTGGGGGAGGTTGGGGACAAGGAATCCAAATTCCTGGCAGAGGTCAATGAAGTAGACAAAAAGTTCCTGGCTGACATGTCCCTTTGTGTCACATGGATTTCTGGGACAGTACCTGTGGAGTGGCAGACTCTGGTGGACTGAGGGTGCACTCCAATTGTCGAGGTATCATAAAGTTCAACCATGCTGTATAAGTTTATTTGAGGGTGTGGCAAGGAGGTTCCACTTGACATTGTAACATTGTCTCAAACCCGATTCATGATAATCATGGATAGGATGACTTTGGATAAGTAGAAGAAAATACATGAATGGATGACTCAGTTTGTGACAAATACCACATCTCTGATTCTACTTAAGTTTCCACTGTTTGTCCTCCACTTTGTGGACGAGTTCCTAAAAAAAGGGAACTGACAATTGTCTGAAATGATTTGATCTTTAAAACAATGGAAAACGAGACAGAAAAAGAAACCGATACACTACAGCTTCTTACAGGTTCAGGTTGTTAAGTTCCTGCCATGGAAAAGACCAAAATAAGAATAACTACTTCAGGACTGATCTGAAGGTCATGTAAACACAAATACCTTCCTCCTCAGGTGAGCTGTTGGTCATTAGTAAAAAAGACATTTAAATGAACAGTTTGATGAATCCTGACCTGAGAGCTTCCAGTTTACAGTGAGGACTCTTCAGACCCACAGAAAGATGCTTCACTCCTGAATCCTGCAGGTTGTTGTTGCTCAGGTCCAGTTCTGTCAGACTGGAGGACTCAGAGCTGAGAACTGAGGACAGAGCTTCACAACTTCTCTCTGAGAGGTTACAGGTGTTCAGTCTGAGGAGACAAAAATAAACCAAAAGAAAATGTGTGGTTGTTTATTCTATTTGAAAAGATGTTCAATGACTGTTTCTTTCTACTTACAGAACTTTCTTAGAAGCTTTGACGACTGGCAGCAGCCTCAGAAGAGCCTTCTCTGAATCAGAGAATTTCTTCAGGTCAAACACTTTCAGATGTTGTTCTGATGACAGTAAGATGAAGACCAGAGCTGACCACTGAGCAGGAGACAGTTTATCTGTGGACAGACGTCCTGATCTCAGGGACTGTTGGATCTCCTCCACTAGAGAACCCTCCTTCAGTTCATTCAGACAGTGGAACAGATTGATGCTTCTCTCTACAGACACATTCTCATTGATCTTCTCCTTGATGTACTCGACTGTTTTCTGATTGGTCGAGGACCTGCTGCCTGTCTGTGTCATCAGGCCTCGTAGGAGATTCTGATTGGTCGACAGTGACAGACCCAGGAGGAAGCGCAGGAACAAGTCCAGGTGTCCATTTGGACTCTGTAAGGCCTCGTCCACAGCTCTCTGGTAGAAACTTGTTGGATCAGGTTTGTTGGAGGATGTTTGTTGTTGTTCTTCCAGCAGGTTGATTCCAGAGTTGATGAAGGTCAGATGGACATGAAGAGCAGCCAGAAACTCCTGAACACTCAGATGGACGAAGCAGAACACCTTGTCCTGGTACAGTCCTCTCTCCTCTTTAAAGATCTGTGTGAACACTCCTGAGTACACTGAGGCTGCTTCCATGTCGATGCCACACTCTGTCAGGTCAGATTCATAGAAGATCAGGTTTCCTTTCTGCAGCTGCTCAAAAGCCAGTTTTCCCAGAGACTCAATCATCGTCCTGCTGTGTGGACTCCAGTGTGGATCTGTCTCAGCTCCTCCATCATACTTGACCTTCTTGACTTTGGCCTGAACCACCAGGTAGTGGATGTACATC
>OMNN01097005.1:1752-15104 GCA_900302755.1 Chromis chromis
CCTCCCTCCCTCCCTGTCTTTCTCTTTTTTTTTTTCTTTACCTCTTTCACTCTCACTCCTTATTCCCACACATATTATTCCACGGTATAATTGGCTCATGCACTGAATGATGTGGATAGTCTTGCTGGGAAAACAGACCTACCGGGTCTCCACAAGTACCGTAAAGTTAGATCGAGTTAAACTGAGTTAAAAGGGAAGCGCAGCATCAGCAGGTTTCTGGTCAACATGAGAATAAATATTGAATTTTCGCTGCCGACTTACATAAAATCAAAAGTCAAAGGTTACGAAGCTACTGGGTCTCACTCTGAATATAGTTCTGTAATCATAGATGTTCAACTAATATAGCAGATGTTTCTCCACGTGTCTATGTGCGAGTCTGTGTGTAGTATTCTTATTATTGCCCTTTCCCTTTCCCCTCCGTTATCCTGGCTGCAGATGAAGGGAGTCTGCCCGCTGGATAGAGCTGGCCTGGTTGTGCCACCGCATTAAACCCATGACAAACACCGAGACATTAACAGGCAAAGAGTCATGTCAGGAAAAATCCTCGGCCCCTCTCTTCTGTGAAATAAAGACATCAGAGCGGCGTGTTTTGTTTCTGCTCTGTTGAGAACACACTATGATGCCAGGCCTGGCTCGCAGACCGCACTTCGCCAGGGATGTAAACAAAACAGCGCTGCCTGGCCCCGAGCAGGCCACCCACTGCAGGAGAGGGCAGATCGCTGGCTCCAGCTGATGTTTACGCAAGATGAGCTGCGGTTAATACTGCAGTTAGCTATGTGCTGCTCGTAGTAAGGTGGAACATACAGAGATGTTGGATTGGTTCGTATGCGTGAGTCATTTTCTCCTGTCATCTAATCTCTCCTGCAACTTGAAGCTTCTATAACCCTTTTTTACACATGATCGAAGCATCTTTCAAAGATGTTTTTGTTTGTAGACACATGATGTAATGTTGTTTTCAGCCAGTGGCTCCCTAAATAGTTTTATTACAAGATCCTTCCTCAGTAGGTGGAGTTTAGTTTAGATTCAATACAGCAGAGACAAGATTACATATTAAGGTTAAATAAGGATAAAAGGACAGATTAAGACCTGCAACAGAATATGGACTTTGGGAATAAGAGGGTTCTAATCTGGAAACTTAAAGAGAATTAATTAAGACCTACTGAACTACAAACTTGTATTTGTAAGGAATTTAAAGACAATTTAGATAAGTAAGTAAGTAGGTCCAAAAAATGACATGTTAAATAGGGAAAACTTAAACTTTTAAAAAGCTAAAAAGGTTTAAAAGTCGCACATACACCGATCAGCCACAATATTATGACCACTTTGGCAATCCCAAATGTCACTGGCCTACCCGCGCAGGAAAATGCACCCCACCACATGCCAACAACATCAACCAATCAGGAACATCTTGAGGAACATGACAATGGCCCAACATGTTGATTTGATCTCCAAACTTCCTAGACCCCATTCTGATCAAGCATCAACAGGATGCAGTGGAACAAGTCTGATTGACAGAGGCCCCACTGCACAAGCCAGAGTACCCAAAGGATCCACTGCCCTGGTCCTGGTGCCAGACCCCATAGGACACCCTGAGAGGTCCTCTTGTCCATGCCCAATGGTTCAGAGCATTTTTGACCACATAAGGGGGACCAACACAATATTAGGCAGGTGGTCATAATGTTATGTCTGATCGGTGTGTATCCGCTTTGTCTTGTGGAGGGTCGCGGGGGGATGGAGTCTATCCCAGCTGACGTTGGACAAGAGGTGGAGTACATCCTAGACAGGATACCAGTTTATCACAGGGCAAACACAAAAAGACAGAAAACCACGCATCACCAAATAACCTACCGTACACATACTTTGGACTGTGGCAGGAGAAAACCCTCACAGACGCATGCAAACTCCACACAGTAAGGCCCCATCCAACCAGCAGGTTCAAACCTTCCTGCTGTGAGGCAAGAGTGCTAACCACTGCTGCACCGTACCGCCCCAGAAAGGAATCTAAAGCTTTAAATTAAGATGTCAGGACAGTAAAACACTGTCGTGCAAGCCATAAAAAAGAAACCTAAGAAAAACCTGCAATACTTTCAAGGATAATGTCTTGTTTCTAATTAGACTGGCACCCTTGGAATGTTTAGCATGTGCATATGTTCCCTCTTTGTACAGAACTATAAAAGAACAACTATTCCATTATACTAACTGCAAAACAGTATAGTAGCATAGTTATGAGTATGGTATGGAATTGGGACACAGTTAATGTATTTTCTGCTATACTAAACTCCTTCTCTGCATTTGACCCATCCTGTTCATAGTTAACCTTAACTATACATACTAGGAGCAGTGGGCTGCCGCGGTGCAGCGCCCGGGGAGCAGTCAGGGGTTAAGGGCCTTGCTCAAGGGCCCACAGTGGTGGTGACTGGGACAAGCGGTCGCTCTCACTTTCCCACCTCAACCTCTTGCCAGTTTGGGGACTTGAACCAGCAACCCACCGTTTACAAGTTTGCTTCACAAACCACTAGGCCACCACCGCCGTATATAATAATAAATGAATCATAATTGAATATTGTCTGGTTGTTTCAGGCCACATATTAATACTTGAGGGCTTTGCTTGTTTGTTTTCAAAAAATTCTTTGTCCACTTGAAAAACCCAATTGGTTTGCTGTTAAAGCCAACAGGGGGCGACATATAGCTAACTCTAAAACCTGCAAAAAGCTACTGCCTTTTCCAGCAGGCTGCCGTCAATGGAGGAGGCTGATTCTAATGCCTCACCTCAGCACTATAGCAGAACAGTAACTGTACATGTATCTGTAGACATATAAAAAGTCCAGTTAACAAGTTTAGCGCCAGCACTATTTTTGCACCAATGCACAAAATTGAATCATGTGAACAAGGAGATAATGGTGGATGCTCTGACATCAGAAGCCATAAACGTCCCTGTCTACACGTCAACTCTGCAAACAGGATTTCTGAATATCGTCACCCTCAGAAGAGTTTTCCAACAGCTCCGTTTTCAGTGACCTTGTTTGGACGAAAAGCCCAAAATGCATAGAAAAGGCTACAGTTTAAATATTACCTGTGTACATGTGGACGGGGCCTCAGTTTCGGGGTCCTGATATTGGGTGTTGGGTTCACTATCATCAGAGCTATTGTCCGAGTTATTAGTAACACCTGTGATTTACCTGTTATGAAGATGTATGCTGTTAAAAAAAGGCTGCAGGCGACCTCAAAAACAACACAGCTGAATATATGTCAGAAGCCCCCTGGTAAGACTGTAAGTTATGGGTTGCTGAATGCATACCTGCTCCATACCTGCGTGACCTCACGGTGCCTCTCTCTGGCTCTGTGCCCTCAGGTGTGTTTGTGTTTGTGACTTTTGCAGAAACCTCCACACTACCAGCTTCCACTTCTTTCCCTCCGTTTCACAGCAAAGCCTGACCCATGTTTGCCCACAGGCTCCGCTAAAAACCCCATCAGCGTTCAAAGCAGGTTGTTGCGTTGTTTGCTAGTTTTTCACTGATGACGTCTTTTCACTGTATAACTCTATAAACCACAGTCATTTCCGACGCTGCAGTTGTTTCTGCTTACATGCCAAATAATGTGTAATCACATGTGTCAGGTTGCACCTCATGAGGATGGGTGTTTACCTAACCACAGCCATGTCTGTTTCAGTTCCGACCATAACAAACCTGGAGATGTCGAAACACTCGCGCTGCTAGTCCTTTCAACTGTCTTGTTAGCGTCAGACCTGCAGTTTCATTGCACTATTAAAGGTTAAATATATCTCCTATTAATCATGTAATGAGATCTCTCGGGCCGCTTCCGGATCTGTGGCTCAGCAGAGGCACATGGTTTGGCGACCACACTGTGGTGCCACTACTACTAATACTGAGATATAATAAGACCACAGCAGCAGTCATTCGAGAAGTATATTATGATATATTCCTGAACTGACCGTCGTTAGTCTGAACTGCACAGGACTGTCTGTGTGTGTTGGACCACAGGAGCGGTCGTCTCTGCATTTATTACCACGATTAGAGGATGTTTGGGCTCAGTGCAGCATAGGGAACTTTTGAACCCCAGGTAAAGCAAATTCCCACATGTCTAGCATCAAGCATTTCTTTTTTCCTCGAATGTGACCGCACCCCATTTAGGCCTGTGCATGTACTACAATTATCGTTCTGATGAAACAGGGGAAAGGCTGTTGCACCAGAGCTACAAGCCAATTGATCTCTTCCTGACGGATAATACTATATCAATACTTTGGCCTTTGAATACCACCGGCAGTTCTGTGGGACACAATAGTTGTAGTTATATATAAGTATAGGTGGGGTAAGCTTCTGACATTTGGTGTATACAAAGGAAACTTCAGTTTCTTCCTTGTCATGCGTTGACTTTCTCTTTTGAAAGTGTTAAGGAGGGATCTGGCTTCAGCACCGCCTCTCCACAAAAGAGGCTTCTCATTAACTTGATTAATGGATTAACTGAGTGATGCTTTTACCTGAATTTCTCTTGTGAATGTCTTGTGTGAGAGCGGTGCTCCTCCCTGCCTGCGGCCTTGGCTGCTGCACCCGAGGAATCACTGTTTAGTGTTGTGTTTGACCCGGGCCATTAGATGTTTAAACTTGTGTCTCCTCCTCATTAAGCGTTGGCAGATGCCAGACACTTGAGAGGATGTGATGAGACATTGATGAAACGACTGGTATTTGTTTTCTCACCATCTTCTGGTGATGTTGCCGAAAGCATTTCTGGGCTTTTTGTAGAGCACAAACAGCGGTAACGTAGAAATGCCTTACACACAACATGACATCAGGTCAACCCAGCTCCTGTCACTTAGGGGCCGGTACATAGCAGTGGTAATACAGCACATACACACAGGGGCACACACACTCTTTAACACACTCTTATTGTGTATTAAAGATGTTAGCAACTCTTCTCCTCATCAGGTTCTCTACAAGTGAGCAAGAAAGCTATCAGTGAGCATCATTCACACCTTGAAATAGAAACCACACAGTAAAATGCTCATGATAACATTGCTCAGTCTTCTCTTTCTGTAAAAATAGAGATGTACTGTTATGTGTGTGATGCACCTTTTAAACTGAGCAATCTGCAGCTTTTAGTCACTGGAATGCACCATTATTTGGCTGTTAAATCGACTCTATGTAGCATCTGACATAAGATATAGAACATGCACCCTTCATCAGTCGGTTACCTCTGGGAATTTGACTACTAAACCCTTACTTGGTCTGAGACAACCTGTAGCTTATGGTGGCTTATGTTACCTGTGTGTCAGCAAAGTTTGGATGAAGTTTGGATGATGCTTTGTTACTGACAATGTTCATCTTGTCCGCCAACAACTAAACCCCAGACCCAATGACTCTTTCCTACATATGCTACTTCTTCACTAGGTTTTAACATTTAGCATTACTCTGTAACTGTCACTTGTGTTTAAAGATGCAATAGTTTTAATATAGCAGCAACCATCTGCTATGTAAAGATATAGGGTGGTAATAATGTTCTCCAAGCCTCTCGGTTTTGTCTTTTGAAAGCCAATTTGGGCAATGCAAGCATGTTAGTGCATGTGAATCCCTCTCTTTGAAACTTTCGACCATCCCACCTTACAAATAGTCCAAGAGTGACCTCCAGCACTGCAATAGAATCGCAAAAGGGTAGTCCTGTGTTCAGCTGGTGTCCTGAAATCTACCATCTTTATGTTATTTACCTATTTTTATGTGCACTCGTTATTTTTTAGCTCAGTGTGAGGCTTTCTTCTGCTTCTCCTTCTCTGATTGTGTGTCTGTTTCTATACATGGGTGAAGAAGGAGAGACAGGTGAAGTAATGATAATGTTGCTCAAGTTGACGGCAACTTGAAATGTTTTAATGATGCACACATCTCTTTCCTAAACATTAAACACTTTGGTGGCAGACAGGTCAATGGATGGCACACTCATAGTATTTGGTGTTTTAGTCTAACTGCTCCCTTATATCTTCAAATTGTCTTTATATTTGTGGATTTTCCTTATTTATATATATTAATGTTTCCTCCAAGCTGTTCACATATTGAAATGTAACACAGTGCATTGAGATGAAGGGATTTAGGGACACTGTTTGGGGCTATATCTTTAATCAGGGAGTGTACAGACGAATAGAGGGGGAGCGGTGCAGCACATGTTCAGAGCCTAGTTTGAATACAAAATGTGTCTTATTTGCATGTCAGGCTGATACTGCACCTATTTTCTTTCATTCAGGATTTCCCCCCTTTTGTTTTCACTCAATCAAACAATCCCCTGCTGTTTCATTCACCTGTATTCTCTCGACAAATTGGACGAACGTTTAGATCAGACAGCAGATTGTGCCGAGGCCTCACCACTAACTGACTCTGTCTGGCGTCCAGAGTCAGGTGGGGAAGTGGCAGGAGGAGCTGCACTTTGGTCTGCATTGTGAGGCCTGAGGCTCATGGCATGACTGCCACCTAGTGATGGTTTAAGACACTGACACGTATATTCATGAACAGTCCACTGCTCAGGAGTGAAGAGGCACTTTTTGAGTCTTGTTCAGATCAGATCGATTCAACAACTCACCCCCAAATTTTATGAATGTGATATGGACACACTGCTGTCTGTATGCTTTGTGTTTTAACTGTCATCTGTCCTGTGTTGTCTCCTTCAGGCTCGCATGGCGCTGGATAAAGGAGCTCAGGCTGTTATCTTTGATGTCAGCGATGACGCCAATGCCGCTGCTGAGGTGAGTGTGCAGGCACAGCTGCAGGCACAGCTACAGCTTTATTCCTTTATAAAATACGTGAGACAAAGAAGCATGCGGAAACGTCACACTCATAGTGCTTCTGTATCTTTCTCCTCCTGCTAACAAACACAGCTGCGGGAAATAGACTCCCTTCCCCGTCCAGTTGTTCTGGTGGAGGCCGACGATGCTGAGGAGCTGATGGGTTTGGTCAACAAGAACGAGGAGGCCAAAGTTGTCATTGAGATCAAGATGGAGCCGAAATGGGTAAGAAATGAAACCCAGAAACATCTCTCATTTTTCTTTCACTGGCTGAAAGAAGAGGAATTCCTGTGGGAAGCAGCAGAACAGAAAGGACGGAAAATTTACGTCATCTTAGCCGAGAGGCAATTTGTTAATGTTTTGGTGTGAAACTCTTTGGTATTGATGTGGTCTGACTTTTGCCCAACTGTGAAATATGATTTATGATTGGGCAAAAATAATAAACAAATTCATTTAAAGGCCATTCTACATTTTAAGCTCTTGTATTTATGCGAAATGTGCTCTTTTTCCTTTTTTAGCCACATTATGATGTCGGTATCCTGCTCACCATCGTCCTGGCTATTCTCACCATCGTCCTAATCTTTGCTTTCCGCTACAAGTGCAAGTCCAACAGAACCTGGGTGAGTGAAAGCAACACTGTTAGATAGCCCGCCAGAGATCTTTTAAATGTTCTCCTAACTTTCCCCCTCTTGTGCTCACAGGACTCTGTCCATCAGCAGACCATGCGGGCCATCAGTAGATTGGAGACCAAAACCTACAGTTCTCAGGGCTGTTCCGGCTCGCAGCGCCACCGTGGGGCCTGGGGCTCAGCCAGCAGCTCCAACTCCAGCCCCGTGTGTGCAATCTGCCTGGAGGAGTTCCAGGATGGGCAGGTAGGAGGAGAGAGAGCAACCAATATACTGTATATGATTCAACTGTTTCTTGTTAGTTATTGATCGTCAGTTCTGCCTCTGTCTCATTTTCATCCCAGCATCTGAGGATAATCTCTTGCGCTCATGAGTTCCATAAAGACTGCGTGGACCCCTGGCTGCTGCAGCACCGAACCTGTCCCCTCTGCATGCACAACATCATGGGTGAGGACAAGCAGATTTCTAGTTTTGGTAAAGATGACACAGATGCAGGAAGATTGAAGGAATCTTTCTATTTTCATCGGCTACATCAAAATACTGAGATTATTTTAAAGTTTAATTTTGAGCAGGAAAACTTTGCAAAGGGAAACTTTGTTGATTTCTTTTCTTTTGACTGTTTGGAAACAGGTCTGTGCTTCTCTTTGGAAGTTGAAATTTGGAATATAAACACATTTACAATTTTACTTACAATGCAGTTTTTTGGACATATCTTAGAATTGATCAGCGCTGTATCGAAAGAAGGTACCACTGTATTCTGACACTGCTGTGCTCCACAGGGACAGAGCGACAGGCCCAGAGGAGCAGACTCCAGCAGAGTCCAGAGCAAAGCCAAGGCTTCCTGCACCCTCAGCCTTACAGCGGCCCACACAACCACCCCTTTCCTCAGCATGCTATCCCCTTCTCTTTGAGGCCCCACTATCCTCGTGGGCCCTCTGGACCTTATCCCAACCTGGGCCACTACAATGGCTCTTCTCCCATGGACACTCAGACTTTACGTTTCCTCACCAGCAGGCCGCTGGGCTCAGGCTGTGGGTATCACCTTCCTGCAGAGGGTCCGGGGAGGCCCCACAGGATCGGAGGTAACTGCAGGACTTCCACGCACCACTACACCCCCCGTCGGTCCTGCCACAACTATCGCTCATCCTGTCCAGCCCAGCGCAGCGCCTCCAGCTCGAGACTGCATCACTCTGTCTCCGTCACACCACAGACCCGTGGAGCGCCGGCCCACAGCCGGCAGGACGATGGTAGCTGCTCGGGAGGCAGCTACCGCACAGAGCGCAGCGGATACTTGGCTGACGGTCCAGCGAGTGACTCCAGCTCAGGGCCATGCCACGGCTCCTCCAGTGACTCAGTTCTCAACTGTACTGACGTGTCCCTGCAGGGAGTTTATGGCAGCTGGTCCACCTTCCGTAGCTCTCTGAGTAGTGACTATGATCCGTTGGTGTATTATGGGCCGGGTCCTGGGCGCGCCCCCCGCAGGAACAGTCTGGAGGCTGGTGCCCAGGCCCGACCCAGGTCTCTGGATTCTGTGGTGAACAAAGCGGGCTGCCCTGAAGAACAGCCGCAGACTGTATTCAGCCACATCCACTACCACCGCCACAGACACCACCACTATGAGGAGGGGGAGCACAGCCAGGGCCCCAACAGAGGCTCAGACGAGGAGCAGGGAGCTGCTGCAGCTGCCCCTGCTCCCCTTGTCCTGGACAAAGACTCCCCTGTGTGCCCTCCAAAGCACAGCCCCTGCCACTGCCCCAAACCAGACCCCACCGATCGGCCCAGCCCTGGGATGGAGTGTCAGGACCATGACCCCGGCAGCCCCACAGGACCTCCTGTCCTCGTGTCCCCAATCCCCATACAGCTCCAGCCCCACTGCTGCCACCAGGGACACGGACACGCTGCAGCTCCTCTGGGGCGAGTGGGGGGCTGTGTGCTTGATGGTCCTTCTGTTCGTTTCCACCAGAGCCTGGATCTGCAGGACGACCGTAGCATCCACATCCACTACGGTCAGGGCCAGGGCTTCTGCTGCTCTCCCCCTGAGCTGCACCCTGCTTTGCTCCCCGTACCCCTCATTCTGGACTCTGGGGGGATAGAGGACTGGCCTTGCTGTGCCGGGGCCCACGTTGTGTGGCAAAAACGGGTGCAGCAGGCCCACTCGGAGCCTCAGCTCCTGGGGCCTGGGACCTCGATGGACCGGTTACCCTGCAGGTTCCACCAGGGGCCTGCTGCTGACCGCAACACAGACATTTGTTTATACTGCCAATCATTACACCACAATCAGGGTGGGTGTCACCTCTGTGTCTTTAATAACATGATCAGCTGTTTGCTTTTAAACCATAATTTTTATTTATTTAATTCTTTCATAGCTTTGATCATCATTTGTATTGACTCTCTTTTGTTTGTCATTGTAGTTTGAGTGTGACTCGATGTGTTTTTGTGTCCACAGGATCAGAAGAGGAGTCTGGAGTGTGAGAACTTGTTGCATCCCCATTATCACACTGCTACACAGGAGCCACAGTAGAAAAGCCTCTCGTCGGCTCTCACGTCTTCTACATAATTCCACCAGCAAAGCCTTCGTTCAGATGATTCCCCAGCTGCCTCCAGGATTCCAAGCTAGAATGATGAAATTATCTTCATTACTAAAAGTGAAATTAGAATGATGCTGAACCTTTCGTGATATTTAATATCAAAATATACTGAATGATTTGAATATGTGAAGACGGGGTGTTGCTGGGGAACACACCTCGTCAGCTATAGGAAGAATATTTACAGTATCACAAGTTCCCATGCTCCTTGGTGACAACTAACGAATGATCCTTGCTTTGGGTGTTGAGCCCTCATGAAGTGAGACTCCATCTCTGCATCGCTCACTCTTCTACAAAATAACTTGATTTATCTTAGAGGTACTTAACTTTCACGTGCGCGATCTTCGCCTTCCTTCGCTGAGTCCAGTCTCAGCTGAGAGATGCTTTTCTCTCCAGCCTACCTCAGCTCAGATTTCTTAACACGCCTCACACAGGGGGTCTTTAAAGGTACTGCTGTAGTGATTTTTTTTTTTTTGTCACGACCATGTAGCTCCCATAAACTCAACAAAAAAAAGTTATCCTCCTGGCAGTCCACCCTGTCCAAACGGAGGGAAAGGTTGATGCTCAGCCCCTCAAACAACGAGCATTCACTGAGGTTGCTGAGCCTTGCATGGGCCTTGTTTTCATTATTTCAATAATGGCAGCTGTTTTGTTTGTGTTTTGGATCTTCTTCTTTTTTTTGTAGTCTGTAATTTTTTTTTTCATCTTTCTAAAGGAACCGGTTTGACTGAATTTTGTTATCGTCATTACAAGCTATTGTCTTGTTCTTGTCATTTCTCTTGCCAGTGGTTACTTCACATGTTTGACCTCAGTGCTGTTAAACCCCCTGATCAGTGAACAGGCTTCATCAGAAGGATAACGATTATATCCTCTGCTCCTCTAACTCATCACAATGTTGTACTATCCTCCATAAAGGTTATACCTTCCCCTTGTCTTCCAGCATCTAAAGCTCTAGGTAAAAGCTTCTATACTGCAGCCATAGAAATGATGTAATGATCATTAAATAGTATAACTGGAGTAAAGCCATGCTAGATAGACCCAACAGCATCAGCTCAGTTTGTTGCCGTTGCAGCAGTTTAACTAAAGCTTAATGTGCCTTTCCCATGATTTCAAAGTGCAGTGAGTAGTGCCTGAGAAATGTCTCCAGGACAATCAAACACTAGAAATATGGGAAGAATTCATCTTAGTTACAGTACTAATACCAGAGTCAGTGAGAATCCTTTGTTGTGGTAAATGTGCATTGCCAATCCCTGCTTTTGAGCTTAAGGCACTTGAAGGAAGATCCCCATTGAAACAGAAATCAAAGGTGTTGTAAAGACTTTTTACATTCTGGATAGTTTTTAAAATGTTTAATCATGTCAACAACCGAATCAAGGTTTAAATCTTTGTTACCTAATACTCCCACACTGGCAGACGGACAGAAAGTGTGTTTATATTCCAAGAAAATAACTGCAGATAAAAGTTCGTCTCACTGTGCCATCAAAGATGGCTCACTTATCTTCTGTTTAACCACAGACTTCTTCATGCTCACAGACTAAATAATCTGAGATCAGAGGAATAGGAATTCTGTTTTAGCGTGGACTTTCTCTTAAAGGCTCAGTGGAAATGTGATTTATCTTTGCAGTCAGACTGCAGATACGGCCGAGAAAACACTCATGGATATTGCAGTAGCACTTACTAAACCCTCACATGTGCCTTATTCATTCAAACTGTTCATAATCCTAAATCAGGAACCTCCCAACTCACTAAGCTCTTACCTGTCTAACCAAAGAGGCAAAATCTTGAACACTTTGTTGTGTGTGTTGTGCCTTTTTTTCCTGCTCCAGGCCTTTCTTTGAGTCTCAGCGTACTCTCTCTGTGCTGACAAGAGAGAACATGCTAGAATTGAAGTGCAAATCATTCTGGACTCAATAGTTTTGGACAATCATGCAGAATGTTTCAGCTGCAGTCCCTCATACTAATACCTCACTTTGAATGTGTCAACACAGCGTCCTCTAGCTAAAGTATCAGGGTTTCCTTTTCGTACCCAAACAGTCTCAGAGACTGAGATGGAAATGACTGAATTACAAGCAGCACTTTGGCTTAAGCAGATTTTATATAAAAAGAAAAACAACATAAAACTCATAGTATTAATGTAAAGCAAGCCCGAAACCATCAGCACATGGAAAAAAAAAAAGCATTTATCGATGCTGCAGAATATCTGGTGTGATTTCATCCTGTTCAAGATCTTTCTCTTTGTGTTGTTTATGTGTTTGTTTTTATGTTTTGCAAGAATAATGAGCTGAAACTGCCTTTTCTAATAGAGTAAAAAAAAAAAGAAAGTCCCTCCAGAACTTTAAGGGATGTGTCAGTATATTTTGGATACTTTGTGTACAAAAAGAGAACAACAAAAACAGAAATGAAATAGTGTTGTATTTTATATATAATAGAACATTTCAATATAGTGACATGTCACTAATATATTTATTTACTAATATATTTATCCATTTTGTCCAGGTTTGAAAGAAAGAGTGGTTTCTGTATAGACTGAATGTTTCTATATGGAAACTGACCGGTGCCATCACAGATGTATCAACCTGTCTTCATTCCAATTATATGCAAATAAATTATTTTGAAATAAAATCTCTGTGCTGAATTCTTTTTTCTTTTTTTTTGCAGGAGAATACAACGAGAATGTTTGCATGCCAGTATTGTTCATTGCCTGATAGTTTGGGGCCTATACTTCCCATAAAAGTATTAAAGGTAATTTGTTAAATAATTGCTGATTTTATTAGACCTCAGATAAACTTTGGAAACACATGTGTGTTCTCTAAACACAAGGAGCACAAAGGGAATTCAGTAACATACCAGATATATACTGATCAGGCATAACATTATGACCACCTGCCTAATATTGTGTTGGTTTCCCTTACACAAAAATGCTCTGAACCATTGGGCATGGACCAGAGGACCTCTCAGGGTGTCCTATGGGGTCTGGCACCAGGACCAGGGCAGTGGATCCTTTGGGTACTCTGGCTTGTGCAGTGGGGCCTCTGTCAATCCAACTTGTTCCACTGTATCCTGTTGATGCTTGATCAGAATGGGGTCTAGGAGTCAAATCAACATCTTGGGCCATTGTCATGTTCCTCAAGATGTTCCTGATTGTTTGATGTTGTTGCCATGTGGTGGGGTGCATTTTCCTGTAGGGGTAGGCCAGTGACATTTGGGATTTCCATTAGCATGAGGGAGTGTGTTTGTTCTGGGACAATGTTTATTTGGGTGTCTAAGTCTCATCAACACGGATGTTAAAATCCAAGGTTTTCCAGCAGAACACCACATAGTACCAATATGATCAATGTTATTCACTTCACTTCACCTGTC
>OMNN01097008.1:1170-22490 GCA_900302755.1 Chromis chromis
GGTAATTTAATTTGTCCCCCCCCCCCCAGGAATCTGCTGGATGAAATTACCGTAAAATTACCGTAACTCTTGTAATAGGCAGTAAATCATAAATAACTGCCAGATATTGAAAGTTTCTTCTGAAAGAAATGTCCACCAGCACTCACAGGACACTTTATGACCCTTTTGTAGTCAAAATAAGAAAAAAGGGGGACATTTTGAGGCTTAGATCTTAAATGGTTAAAGCGCTTTGGTACCACTAAGGTAGAAAAAGCGCTATATAAGTGCAGACCATTTACCATTAACGTTCCTGTGAAAAACTCCCAAATTTTGGATTACAATTGTTAGCCATTTGGACTGAACTGCAGGAGTTCCAATGCCAATCCAAGCCATAAAAGTGCTGCTACGGCGAGTCACATAACGCTTTCTTTAGGAAAAATGATTGGAACTTTCACATCAAGGCACCCAGGGAACCCAAAATAGCTCCTCCTACTTTGCAACTGCTCACTCGTAAGTGTGTGTGTCTCTCTGTGCATCTATGTTAAGTATCTGTTAATTTGCCTGTCACCCATCCTCCTTCATGCAACCTCATTTAATATTCATAACACAGAAAAAAAAATGAAATAAAATAACTCCCAAAGCCTCACTGCAGTCTCTGCTCTACTTAATATTTAACTTCTGTTTACATTACCGCAAATGTCATCGTGAGCCAAACCTAGAGAGCAAGATCTGTTAATAATCCATGATCATATTTATTAAAAATATATCCTGGTCTGTCCGTTTTGCTGTATTTCCAACACCTCTCTCCGTCGTCCCATCTGTCTCAACATCTGCTCACTTCTTTCGCGCTCTCTATTCTAGCGGCGCATGTATGCATTTCATCTGGCAGCAAATGAGAGAGAAATGGAGAGATGGAGGAAGAGAGGGGTGCAAGAGAGACAGACTGAAAGAGAAATATGGCCTTTGGTCCTTCGGTGGAGGGGAGATGAGCAGATGTGGGAAGGAAACAGAAAGAGGAAAACAGAGATTATTGCTGCCTTCAATGAAGATTTGAAGCCTTAAATGAAGTCTTCAGAGCAGCTGTCTGCACCACTCTCCCTCGTTGCGCTTGTCCTCATTTTGAATCGTTATAACAGCAACCACTATCGCTACATTAAGTGGATTATGACTCTAATGTCAACAGATTCTGAATATTTTCTGCTATTACATCAATCTGCCCTCATTTTACAGTTCAGTCTCGGACAGCACTGACTAGAATTTGACAAGTTTTTCCCCTTGGTTGCATCTACAGAGAATTAAATATGTTTTTTTTTTACTTAAAGGTACTACATGTTACATTTTATGTCTAAAAAGTATGCAACCAGCCCGTCTCATTAGTGGCCTGAGCTGCCTCGGTGCAGAGCCAACAGGTGCAAAATCAAGCACACGGCCATGCAATCTGAATTTACAAACATCTGCAGCAGAACGAGTTGTACTGAAGAGCTCATCGACTTTTAATGTGGTCCTGTCAAATGATAACGAGTTTTCAATAAGTCTATTCATCAAATTTCTTCCCACTAGGATTTCCCCCCAGCTTAGGTGTAGTAACAGTACAGCACAGCACAAACTCACAGGACAGGAGCGACACACCGAACTGCCTCCAGAAGCAACAGTAGCACAGTTTGTGGGGTATTTTATGGCATGTGCCAAGTGGCAATGCGAGGATAGATGACCATACGCAATTCCAAGCCTTGATTGGATAGTCATTAAGCACACAGCGATTAGATGCTGGAGCAGTGGATGCATCTAGAGTGGTGACTCAACAACTAACTGATGGGCAAACTGGTGGAGTACATAGTGCTGAGTGTTTAGCATAGAATTAACAGGATTACAGTTTTATCGTAGTTTAGGCCAGGTAAGTAAATCTTAATGCCTCAGTACAGGAGTATATTTGAGGTAAAAGTGTACATTTTGGTTGTTAGCAGCTAGAAGATCCCCGGTTTGCATCCCGGTTAGGACGCCTGGGATCTTTCTTGTGTGGAGTTTGCATGTTCTCCCTGTGCAGCGTGGGTTTTCACCGGGTACTCTGGCTTCCTCCCACAGTCCAAAGACATGATTCTAAATTGTCCGTAGGTGTGAATGTGAGTGCGCTTGGCTGTCTGTCTCTATGTGTGGCCCTGTGATAGACTGGCAACTTGTCCCCTGTCTCCCCTGCAACCCTACAGAGGATTAAGATAATATTATAGATAATAGAATAGAATAGAATGCTTTATTGTCATCATACATGGAGCATGACGAAATTAAGGATAGCTGCCATATTAAGGTGCATTGAGAGTACAAAATAATAAACATAATAATAAAAACAATATACAAGCCAGTAAATACATTAAGTAAAAAACACTTGTATAATAAATAACATTTCCAACATTAGTTTTAGTTACGAGTGCTGCCCTCTTAACACATTATTATTATTATTATTATTATTATTATTATTATTATTATTATTATTATTATTATTATTATTATTATTATAATTATTATTATTATCAACAACAATAATATTAATAATATTTTTTCCTGTATTCATTTACATTTATCTGCCAATAAAAAAAAAGGCGACAGTAAACTCAAACCACCGATGGCTGCATTTTTGAAGAGCGTTCATGAGTACGCAAAGTGCAACAAACCGCAGCGAGAAACGCGGGTTGTAGTTTCCTTCCTGTCCGCTCAGCAGCAGTGTGAACGGCGGCGCCTGCCCAGTGCGAACTACGTTACCCAGCGAGCCCTGCGCGCCAATTAGAAACGTCAACGAGCCAGTGAACATTAAGCGGAGCAGACCAAAATCCCAAACAAGGAAATGGTGGGGGAATAAAACGACCAGATTATTTAATTAATGCATGTAATAATTAATATTTTATTTTATTGTAAATTAAGACGTATTTATGGGTTAAAATGGATTACGACTTCAAAACAAAGCTGGCGGCCGAGAGAGAGAGAGTAGAAGATCTGTTCGAATATGAAGGTTGCAAAGTGGGTCGAGGCACCTACGGGCACGTTTATAAAGCTAAGCGCAAAGACGGGTAAGATAACCGTGAACGTTATTGTTTGTGCTGACATGAAAACTGACTGCGGGCTGCGTTTTCTGAACACACACCTCGGTTTTGTGGCGAACGGGGCGTTAGATTTGAACCTCCCCGAAGCGATAACCCGTGTCTCTGTGTTTTTGTTTTCATGTAACGCACTCACTCACTCACCAACGGTCCCCCCCCACCACCACCACACACACACACACACACACACACACACACACACACACACACACACACACGCGCCACACACACACCTCCTTCCCCCCTCTCCTCCTCCTCCTCACCCTCCTGCTCACCCCCCAAAACAACACGCCAAAATGCTATTTATTTTTAAGTCTCTTCTTCTACGCTGCGTTCAACGGTAGCAGCTCGTCCTTAATGTACTTAAACGCACCGCAGGACACTGGTACGTCATTTCACGCCGCGGTGGCCTCAGTTTGTGGCACCGTGCAACTTTTTTTTAAAGTGTTGTTGTTGTTGATTGTTATCCCTGTGACAGTCCAATGCATGTGTCAGTACAATGTACATAGCAGCAGCTGGAGGTCTGGACAGATGTGTTCTCACGTTTCTGCTCTGCTCAGCCAACAGCATTCAAAACTGGCACAGTCCCAGCTCACAATCACACTTGGCACTTATTTGAAAACTATAAGTGAATTTTTTTGCTGGATAGCCAAGAGGTTAATCACTCTGACCTGACACCTCGGAGAGAAAATTAAATGCAAGAAGTGCACTTATAACCAGGGGGACAGTGCATTAGGAGCTGGTTGTTCTCATCTTTTTCATATTCTGTAGCTTTTTTTTTTGCAGGAATCAGCCACAACTGGTGATTGTATTCCATTGTTTTCCAGATTGATCGATTTTTAATTTGGCCTATAAGTCGATCAGTGTTTCGATCAGTGAAGAAATTCAGTTTACTGTCATAGAGGAGGAAAGAAACTAGATAATACTCCAATTTAAGAAGCTAGAATCAGAGAATTGAGGCAGCTTTGTCCTAAAATATGACTCTTTAATGTTTGCTTTGATTATTTGTTTTACAAAAATTGAAAAGCAAATGCCCCCAGGTGTTATCAATACTGGGAGAAATAATGACTCTACACACTTGGGTTATTTTACTACTTACATATTTAGTTTGTTTCCCTACTTGCGTCCTGTATGCCCTGTGTAAACACAGCCTGCAGTTAAGCCCTTTTCTGTAAAAACAAGTCCCCGAAACTTTGTCACATGACTGTTAGTCGCAGCAGAATCGCTAATGGCTTCCCAGTTGCACAGAGGAGCACAGAATTCTTTGTTTTTGACAGAATCTGATCAGTGTAAATGGTTTATTTGTGGGGTTTTTTAATGAGACATGCAGACTAAAATGATTTTAAGCTTAGACTTTGGACCAGTTTTCCTGATGGAACTGCACATCACACATGATTAGTTCAAAGACTGTGGAAAGTCTGAAAATTCATTCCACTTTTTACAGTTTCTGGCTCTGATAAGTGGTGTCATTTTGGAGATTTTTAAGGGGCAGTGGTGGCCTAGTGGTTTGTTAAGCAAACTTGTAACCGGTGGGTCGCCGGTTTGAGTCCCCGGTCTGGCAAGAGGTTGAGGTGGGAAAGTGAGAGCGACCGCTTGTCCCAGTCACCACCACTGTGGGCCCTTGAGCAAGGCCCTTAGCCCCTGACTGCTCCCTGGGCGCTGCACCGCGGCAGCCCACTGCTCCTAGTATATATAGTTAAGGTTAACTTTGAATAGGATGGGACAAATGCAGAGAAGGAATTTCCTCAAGGGGATCAATAAAGGTTAGTTGATTAAAGATGAGTTCTAGTCATGTAGTGAAGATTCCTGTATTTTTTCATATATATATAGGAGAAAAACTAAATATCATGCAGCCCTGCTCTGGTAGATTTTTGTAGCAATGTTAACCTGATTACAGTGATCAGATATCAGCCAGAGGTGTCACGTTCGAATATGATATGTTAGAAAATGGTTATAGTACAATTATTTGTTGTTTCATTGAGCTTTGAAATCATTATAAAGGCTAAACAATTTGTGGGAAATATCTAATAACAGTTTTTTCTGACAAATATTGCATTTTTGTTGGCAATAAGGCTGCACAATATTGGAAAAGACTGACTTGTAATTTCTCTTTTGTGATATATATTGTGATATGAAAAAATATAGGATTTTTTTTTACCAGATGACCTGAATGAATTGGAACTGGGAAGATTTATCTGTTTTGACTGGGGTAAATCTGGAGTATATCTGCATCAAAAAAAAATAAAAAATCTTAAAAACACTGATGCCAGCCGTATGAAACTTGTCTCATATGAAGTAACACTGGCAAAGGCACCCAAAATATGTTTTTGCTTTGGATGTCATTCAGATCTGACCTTGTGAGGTTTGTGCCGCTGATTTAAATGTCCAAACTAGTTAGTCGTGTTGCTTTGTGTGGCTGCAACAAATATTAGACACATTGACAAAGGACCTGTTTTCATCTTTTTTTGTAGCCGAAATATTTTAATACGACTGAATTTGTGTTTCTTTTTGCAACCTTAATGATACTAAACAATATCAATAACATTTGTCGTTGTACAATTATGGTCGGCGTTCCTAAGTAATAGGGATAATACAATTATATTCAATTTTAATCCTCCTTGAGCAATGCAGTTTAAAATGTACAAAAGTTGTAGTAGTAGTTGATATTATCCCTCATGTATTTTTTGACTTTATGAGCTCATACTGCTGGGTGTTATTCCAAATATAAGCCTGCATAAGATTCTTATATTAAATGCACTGTCTTATTCACTGTTGCAGTAATCACTGTAGTAATACAATTATAATTAATCTGTCACTGTTGGTATGAATTAGAAAAAAAAGCAAATTTATAATGTGATTCTAAATTTGCACAAGCTTAAAAGACTGTGACATTGACGAGGAATCAGGCACATCATTACCTCGAGATATTTAATTAAAATCAGGCATGCTTAGTAATAATGTTAAGGTATTTGATTCCACTTGTAGTTAAAGAAGTTATTTGTAAAGAAGAAAAAGAGAGAGCATCAGTCTGGTTTAAAGTATTGAAATTTGTATTGGAGGAGGAAAAAAGTGAAATTGTCCGCCGTCCTGACTATGAAGTCGTCTCAGTTCACCGTTGACTCACTGAGTTGTAAAAGCTGAGTCAAGGCTGCCGGCGGTGTCTCATTCACCTCTGCAACGCCGGGATAATAGAGATGTGATGTGAGGTCAAAAGGTGAACACAGTCGGGTCACAGGCGGCTTTTTCTGCAGCGGTAATACCTGAGAGCCTGTTTGAGGCTGTGAGGTAACACGGATAGACCAGCATCCTGCATGTACTGTATGTTTAGAGAAATTTAAAATGATGCTTTGGCAACAGGATAATGTAGGTTTTCATGTGTTATCGCAGGAATAGCACCGTGCAATGACGTGTTGTGGTATCAGAACAGTGCATCTAATTACATTTAACAGTGGCTCAGTTCTGACTTATTTTAATGTGCTACATAATGGTCATTAATGTTATTGTTGCACCTGTTTTCCTCTCACAGTAAGTCAAAGTCTCTAAAGTGGAAAAGGCCTTTTCATTTTGAAAAAAAAAAGGCCTTGACAGCTACACCGATCAGGCATAACCTTATGACCACCTGCCTAATATTGTGTTGGTCCCCCTTATGTGGTCAAAAATACTCTGAACCATTGGGCATGGACAAGAGGACCTCGCAGGGTGTCCTCGCAGGGTGTCCCTGTAAAGCTTATTAAAGTGAAAACTGCGCTTCCTGTCCCCAGCGCATAAAACGCTAGAAGTGAATTAACACAATATCCGAGCTGAACATAAGGTACCGCGTGTTTTGTTTGCTGGCTTCACACCTAAAGCTCAAGCAATATGTAACTATAGCATGTTACTCCCAGCTGGCAACAGGAGGAGAGGCTTGCCCCCGACAAGGTGTAAAGATGCATTGTTTGTGTTTTAAGGAACTTGATGGATTGTCTCCATATACAGTCTGGAGTTGTGCCCACATAGGAGCCAAGATTACAACTGTGTGGCTCAAACTAAGCACCAGCATGCCAAGTTAAACCAGTGAGGTATATTATCATTTTGCACTTTCATTAGGAGCAGTTTCATGGTAGTACAAAGACCCTAATTTGCCTTTTGACCAGTGTGGAAATACAGCAGATACAATCACAATATATCCCACGCAGTCTTCATGCATTATATAAGGAGATACCAGCACTTTCAAATCGCATAATGTTTGTGATTTGTTAAAACCAAGTGCAACATATCTGAAAAAAAAAAAAGTAAATAAGTAATACATTCTAATGCAACATTAACATTAGAGAAGGCTTTCAGTTCCGTTGCTTTTAATTCGCTTCAATTTTAGTCCTATTAAAGTTTGATAAAGACTTTCCAGCTGTAAAAAAAAAAACACCACCAGAGGTCATTTGTGCAAGTGGCTCATTACGACTCATAGTTATGTTTTTTACTAAACGATTTCTTGTTACCCCAAAATGATATTTGTAGATTGAAGCGACAAACAGACTTTAGCAGTCACAATGATTATGGTGGCTGCAAAGAAAGAAGTCAGGTGATGTTGTTTGAAAGCCTCGAAGGCAGTGTAGGGAAGAGGTCTGGGTTGATGGATGGGTTGACAAATCATTGGACTTTAACATGGAGGACCGCTGTTCATTTTCTATTTTCAAACTAATAAGTATATATATATTTTTAACGATGGTTGTTCCAGACACTTAACTGTGTGTTTATTATTGTCACCATCACAAAACAGGGCTTCTAACCTTAACAGAGTGCTTCGTGCTTCTTAACCAAAAAAATTTCTGGGCGTTTTTTGCTCCTGTCACATTTTTACGCACTGTAGCCTTGTTTTTCTCTGCAATATAAAGTCCTGCACCTCCACGGAAACAGCACAAACATAGCTGGAAGTAAAGAGCGCTCAAAATGTCTCGTGTCAAATGTAACACAGTTCTAATGCCATAAATCATAAAGAAGAAAAAATAAAAGTTGCATTTATTTAAATATTTGTTTTACAAAAATGGGAAAAAATGCAATCAACATTTTTCCACGTGCCCACAGGTGTTATCAATACTGCAAAAATGGTGACTGTACATACTACAGATGTTTTAATACTTAGATTTTTAATTTGTTTTCATACTTGTGTCCTATCATCTCTGTGTAAACACAACCTGCAGTTCAGGGGAAAGTCCCTGAATTTTTGTCACATAACTGTTGGTTGCAGCGGAGTCACTGATGGTTTATTAGCTGCGCAGAGGAGCGCAGAATCTTTAGTTTTTTACAGAATGCGGCCTTTGAAAATGATTTATTTTTGGTGATTTTTGAAATTGGTACATTCAGAATTAAGTAATTTAGACGAAATATCACAATTTTATGGTTGGATTTATTTAATTTTTTCTGACTAAACTGTTCACCAACCGTGGAAAGTTGAAAATCTGAAAATCCATTTTGTTTCCACAGCTTCTGACTCTGATAAAAGGTGTAATTTTGGAGTTTTTTAAAAAGATAACATGCCTTTCGAACTCACTGTTGGGTTTGGGGGTTCAGAGGGTAAAACCAAACCAAACCTTTACTGTAACATTGTCACATCATAAAAAGTTTGTTAGTCACATTTAACTATTTATTTGTGGTATATTTCTCGCCGCCGGTACACTCCTGTGTTTTATATCAGTGGGTAGAGACAAACCTCCTATATGGTTGTTTAGGTTGGAGGACTTGTTGGCAGGATCTGCTCTGGTTGTACTACTATAATATTACACAAAACGTAGAGTTTTCTACAACAGTTCAGATCCAAAGTAAACTTTACTCAGACATTTCCAGCGCTGCTTGTCTCTGGCGGTTTTATAAACACAGGTTTTATGGTGCTGGCATCGCATAGTGCCCACCAAGAGCCAGTCACCAATGCATCCGCAGACCACAGGGTTCCAGATTTTGAGAAAGACATGATGGGACTGTGGCGCAAAAACCTCAGTGATGTAATTGCAGAGGCTTACGCTGACAGAGCTGGCACACAAGAACCAGAACCAGCTCTGTGCAGCAGCCTGCAGGGCTCTGAGCAGACAAGCCGACGCTTGCCTGGTGGGTGTTGTCTGGCAGTGTGTGGCTGGGTGTTGTCTTTTGTATGTGAAGCAGATCTGCAACATTATTAGCGTCTAATAATGCTTTATCTAATCCATATTTATATTACCATTAATGTTAGGATTCACTTGTCTGCAAGATAATTATTCACCTTTCCTTTTGTTATTGCTCTGAATGATTATAAATGATGTGAATAATGTAGGTCATGGAGGTGGTATTTAGATCTGGCACTTAAGTAAAAGTTCTTAAATATATGCCATTATCAGAAAGAGTCCTGTGCTGATTGATGGTGAAAATCACGTTTTTTACTTTGTTAACACGTCCATGAGGATTATTTTATATGCTAGGAGACAGATCATTAGCAAAATAAGCAATCAACACCATGTCAGAGCTTTTCTACCTAGAAACTGCAATGACAGCCTCAGAGACACGGATTCAGGCTTCTGGGGTTTCGTACCCAATAAACCTAATCAACAAATGCCATAAACTTGCATGGTGGAGCTCCCTGTATCATTCTTCTTCTTCAGAATCACTTTCCAGTTTGAATATGTATGGATGAATTACACCAGTATCACTACTTGCCATTGTAGTTTTACAGTGTTTTAGGAGAGTCGTAGGTGAGCTGGTGTGCTTGGGCAGCAGCGTGTAGCGGAGGTAAGGGCGGAAAGGGAAGCAGGAAGGGATTATTTTAATGGAAAAACTTCTAAACTTGTTTAATCAGTGACTGAAGAGGTACCTTTAAAGAACAAGCAGCAAATCCCCGGGTTTAAGAAGCTGAACACATGAAACGTTTCAGCCAGCTTTACATAAATGATGATGTAAAGGTAGAGTCAGCGATTCTGAAGTCTGGGTCTGTAAATGGGAAAAGAAAGTGGCTCCGACTGATCCACACAACTCTATTTAAGTGTGTCCTGTGCACATTCGTAGTCAAGCACATTCATTTTTGTGCAAAGGACAGGAAGAAACAGTAAATCTGGCACATCCTAACTAAATACACTAACTAAATATCAACAGTCGTTCTCCAGAATCAATTTGTAAAGTCACCAAAGATGTCTAACCAATGTAGTGGAGTAAAAACCGCTGTAATAATACTAATTTGTTTATTGACTGAAAGATTAAATGTTTCGAGCTGCTGCGAGCATCTGTGCAGCTCCATTAGTATTAGAGACGCGTGTCTGAGAGCTCCAGTTAATCTGCGACCATCTCCGATGCAAATGAGGCTGAAGAGGGTTTGATCTCAGCACCACGAGGACCCGTTTGATCTGCCGACTGAACGAAGCTGTTGCTGGATGCCGTCCACGCACTGTGTTTACATTTTAATCATGCCTTTTTGCACTGTTTTAAACAGACGCATGTTTCCTTTTGGCCCTTATTTTCTGCCCTGCTCCCTGCTCAGGCTGGGTTTCCTTCACTGGAACGCTGCTTATCGCACGTAATCAATATTTGCCTGCTCAGCCCTGCCGGCTCACATTTCACTTATTTAGGTTTTTCGTGCACAAATGTGATACACAAGGGCAAATGACTATCCTGCCAAGGTAAAAAAAAAAGAAAAAAAAGAATTGCCAGCTGAGAACTGCAGCCTGGTCAGTGGGTAGTTTGAGTTTTCGTCTTTGAATCAAGGGTGAGTTCGTGCAGGGCAATGATCCAGGCCTGAGGGGGGGAAGAGGAGGCAACAGCAGAAGCCTCCTGCAGGGAAGTGATGGCTCTTTGCTGCCAAAGGCGATCTCTAATGGCAGGGATTACTCCGTGGCAGTCAAACCCTCGCAGGCTTTTTTATACCCTCAGCTGTCCGTTTCCTCTTCTCTAAACATCTCCTGCTTTAACAAACAAGCCCCAAAAGGCCAACGTGGGAGTCAAGAGTTGATGAGGTGTGTTTCAAAAAGACTAAAATGTTGTGCCATCCAGTAATGTTTGCTCCCATTTTCTCTTTTTTATCTCCACAGGAAAGATGAGAAGGAGTATGCACTGAAACAAATAGAAGGCACTGGAATATCAATGTCCGCCTGCAGGGAAATTGCTGTAAGTTACAGTTTTCCTTACCGAGGCCATTACGAGCTCATGCTGTGCAGCCCAACATGATTCACACTCACAAACCTCTATTAAGGATCCAAACATACCGAATGTGCCGGCTGTGAATGAAAACATGTTTTTACTAAGGGGAAAATAGAGAATATGTGCTCTAGTCACAGTTTGAAGAAGAGTTAAAGAACTTTGAAGTGGAAAAAATAAGAAAAACTGTGAAAACTGATGATAATTTTTGTAAAGAGAGGAAAATACAAGCTAGTCTGACTTGTAAACTGGCAAAAAGAGCATTAAATTAATGTCTTGTAATGCCTTTATCTTTTAATTTGACTACTGGACCTTGGTATTTCTTTGTGTTCAATCGCTCGGTAGTGTATGAAAGAATGTTAAAAGGCTCCACTCTCCATTCACGGTCTACACGTGGTGCTTTGAGCAGGTTAATAAAATGAAGAGACAGCTATAGTCTTACACATTATGTCTGTTTTTAGCGCTATGAACTCTCAATATCCTGCTTTTAATTCAAGGGTGCTGCTCATACAGATGATTAGGAGCTTCTTCTCTACTCAAAAGGAATCTTTAACTACTATTTACTGCATTTTTAACCTTTAAACATACAATACTACACAATCTCCGCTTGTTGCGAAGAACTTGAGAGAAGTTGTAAGTTAATTGAATTTAGAATTTAAATTCTATACATCAACCATGACCCTAACCCTTTTATTCTGACAATGATGAAATACTGTGGCAGTTCAACACAGTTTCTTGCCCAAACCTTAAATTTAAAACTTGTCTGATTCGAAGGCCGTGAGATTATCATAAAGGCTTTAGGTGCTTATGGAAAATTCAACAAGGAACATGTTTGTCGGAGCCTCGAGGATGCAAACAATGCAAACGAGGGAGTATTGAAAGCAAACATGAGCTTGCTTGCTTTTACAAAACCCTACAGGGCATCTTCTCATTCTACTTCCAAGGGTATGGCGGTCACTGCTGTCTGTCTGTCTGTATGTGGGTATGTATGCGGGTGTGTGGGTGGCTATGTCTGCACGATAACTCGAGAACAAATAAAGATAGGATAATCAAACTTGGCACAGATGTTCATCTTGACCTACCATGGTCACCCATTAATTGTGGGGTCAAAAGGTCAAAAGGTCAAAGGTCAAGGTCGCAAGGCTACTTAGTGGAAAATCTCCTTATAATCTACTATATAAGCTTGCAATGATGAACTTTGGTATATCTAAGGGTAGGACTACCACATTGCACCTCTTGGCCTTGAGCTTGACCTTTGACCTTGAACTTACTGCCGTCTGTCTGTATGTATGTATGTGGGTGTATGAGTGTGTATGTCTGCACCATAACTCGATAACAAATAGAGATAGGATAATCAAACTCTGCACAGATGCTCATCTTGACCTACCCTGGTCACCCATTAATTTTGGGGTCAAAAGGTCAAAGGTCAAGGTCACAGGGCTACTTAGTGCAAAATCCCCTTATAATCTACTAAGCTTGCAATGATGAACTTTGGTATATCTAATGGTAGGACTACCACATTGCACCTCTTGGCCTTGAACTTGACCTTTGACCTTAAACTTACTGCCGTCCGTCTATATGTATATATGTGGGTGTATGAGTGTGTATGTCTGCACCATAACTCGATAACAAATAGAGATAGGATAATCAGACTCGATCATCTTGACCTACCCATGTCACCCACTAATTTTGGGGTCAAAAGGTCAAAGGTCAAGGTCACAGGGCTACCTGCCATGTTTAGGAAGGCATCCGGCGTGGGTCTGCATCTCGCTTGAGTGCATTCTAGTTTTTTTTAGTCTGAAGAGATTCCAAACCTACCTGCAACACACTGAAATAGTCCCATTTAATGAGTCATTCTGTTCAACACCTGCATTCTGTCCCTTCACCTATTCTATCTTTATATTCTGCACTGAAGCATCACTTCACATCGCTGCCAGTGTCTGTTGCACTTTAGATTCCACAGACCAAAGTTTATGTCCGTCAATAAATGCATTAAATACCAACAAATCCACGTAAAGGTTTCCACACATCAGCTGGATGTCATGCGTTTTCCAGAGGAGGTATTCGCTTGACGGAGGCTGCATCGCTGCCAGCTTCACGGCTTCTCTCTGCCAAACCCATCAGCTTTGGGCAACACACAGTATTACAATATTAGTTGCAGGATTAACATATGATTTCTATGCCAACTCTCTTTCGCTCCGTCTTTCTTCCGGTTATTCTTCCTGTCACCCGCTGCCCTGCTCCGTTTGAAACTTTCACAGCGTCTCTCCACAAACTAAAAGCATGTTTCGGTGATATCTCATAATCCCGTATTCATAACTCTTATGAAATAACAATCAAATTGGCTGTCAGTCACCGTGAAAGAATAGAGGGAGCATTAAAATGTTAACCTGAACTTAATGAAACATTTCATAAAGGCAGACTTCAGTAAATGACAGGAGACTTTATTCACCCAACTGGTGCCAATCGTTCGAATGTTTTGTGTTATTTAGAAAAAATAAGGATTTCTTCTGAGTAAACAATCAATCAACAGCTCAGCCTCCAGATAGTTTGTTTCCAAGAAGTCATTTGTCACAAGAGTATCCAGATGATTCATTTCAAAAACCTTCAGAATGCATTTATTTTTAATATATTTTTTAAAGTCAGAGATGATGGTTTTTTTTTTTTCAGTGATATTAATCAAACATCTCGGGAACAAATCATGTCAAGTTGTTTATTTAAAGTAGGGATGAAACATCATTTTCAAACTTCACTATCAAGATGAAACTTGAACATTTGTCTACTCATCTCAAGCTTTATTCCTCTTCCATAAACACATATATGCACACGCCCGTCTGTGGAAAAGCTCCCTTCGTTGAATATGTATATATGCTTATATAACTGAACTTAAACATTTTTTCCATTTACATGACATTTCACATGTTTTGTGCAAATCTGAGACTTAAATGAATATTTAAAATTTACATATGATGTGTTTTTTTCCCTTATATGTTTTGACCAACTGTCTGCAGAAGCATGAGATCATTAGGAACTACTGGGGCAAAGCTCCACCTGCTGGATGCACAGAAAAGTGGTGCTTCAGTGAGGCAGGAATGAATACAGTTCTGCTTTAATGCTCCAGTAAGGGAAGAGCCACAGCAGAGCCTTGTGTGTGTGTCTGACTGTTTATCAGTAAGATTGAAAAAACTACGATGCCGAATTTCATGAAACGTGGTGAAGGGGAGCTAGTTTTGGTGTGGATCTGCATCACTTCTGTTAAAATTACAGGACAGGGAAATGACCTCGTAGTTATTCAGACTGGTCCAGAACGCAGCAGCTAGGCTTCTCACTGGTTTTAACAGACAACATCACATAACTCCTGTCCTTGCTTCCCTCCACTGGCTCCCTGTGTGTTTGAGAATTGATTTTAAGATTTTACTGATAACTTTTAAGGCACATCATGGTCTTGCTCCTATTTACATTACTGAATTGCTGACCCCTTACGTCCCACCCCGCAGCCTTTCGATCCTCGGGCAGGGACCTCCTGAGTATTCAAGGGTATGCAAGGGTGACCGGGCCTTTGCTGTGAGAGCTCCTCGGCTTTGGAACGCCCTGCCCGAGGAGACACATGATATCAGTGTCTTCTTTTAAATCACTTCACAAAACACACTTTTATAGGCTTGCTTCCGCATGATGTTGTCTTTCTATGTCTGTTTTAGATCTTTTTTTTTTATTATGTCTTTTATATATTTTATTCGTTTTTATTGCTTTTATTCATCTTTTACTGTTTGTTATTTTATATAATGACACTTGCCTGCTGCCCTGCCTGTCAAAGCACTTTGTAAACTTTGTTTTAACGGTGCTATACAAATAAATAAAGAATTACTTAAGTTCTGCAGTTTATGTCTGGAGAAAATGCATTCAGAATAGGTTTAATACTTGCAGCGCTGAGCATGAGAAAACATGAATCTCCCGAAACCTTTCAGGTGGAACAAGAGTTGTTCACTTTGACGACGCAACTAATGATAAAAAAGTAGTGCATGTACTTATCATAGTAACTTATAACTCACCTCTGCATGTGAACAGGGAGAGAAGGGCTTTAAAGATTATGATTTACATGCAAAACAACGTATTTGCAAACCTGTTTTTAACCTTTTTGTTGCTCTTAAATCAGGATCTAACCTCAGAAATTAGTTCTATCCAGTCGTATTGATTTCTGTGATGTGTGAAATGTTTAATCTACAGTGTTCACTTACATGTCAGGTGTTTCCTACACCTCATTCTCACATAAAAAAAAAACATGATCATGGAAAACTGATATTGTTGATTGAACATTTAGTTGCATCTTGACATTGGTAGGGCCTTGCTACTACTGTTCATTACCCAAGCTATGATTATGCATAAGATTCCAGGTTGCTTTAACTTTTCTTTTCAGAATCAGTAAAAGTTCTAAAAGGTTGTATCGATAGGAGACACATTCACAGCTAGAATCTTTATATTACTGATGAATCAAATGAACACATATAGTCATAGTCATAGTGACAAACATCATCGTCACTCAACCACTTTACAGAGCTTTTTAGATGTTTTTTTTAGATGTTGGAACACAAACCATCAACCCCACTTTAAGAGGCTAAAATATTTCAGCAAACAATCTCTGAAAAACCCACTGCACAAAACAGAAAATAATCTAAACTTTATTGATTGATTCCTTCTCTGCATTCATCCTATTCTAAGTTAACCTTAACTATACATACTAGGAGCAGTGGGCTGCCGCGGTGCAGCACCCGGGGAGCAGTCAGGGGTTAAGGGCCTTGCTCAAGGGCCCACAGTGGTGGTGACTGGGACAAGCGGTCGCTCTCTCTTTCCCACCTCAACCTCTTGCCAGTCCGGGGGCTCAAACCGGCGAACCACCAGCTACAAGTTGGCTTCACAAACCACTAGACCACCACTGTCCCCCTAAAAAATTCAACCTGCAAGTTGCTCTGTAAGACCCTGGACCCCCCAAAACCTGCCGGCGGGTTTGAAAGGCTTTCCTTTACCATGTCATGTGTGATGTGTAGTTCAACCCTGAAGAAAATGCACCAAAATAGGCCTAAAGTTTTGAAATTTAAGCTAAATAGTTTTTGTTTTTTTTTTACGATTCTTTCCAAAAAAATCTGCCAAAAGCTCCCCATTCACTTTCCCACCTCAACCTCTTTCCAGTCCGGCGACCTACCAGTTACCCCCTACTCTGCTCATCAGCTGTAGAAAGATGTTCCACCATGCTGGATGTACCTTCCAACAACTTGCTCCTCTGTTTACAGTTCATGAGCCATGGTGCATTCATTTTATTGATCCAGTATGTTTGATTTTCCTCTCGGCCTCTCATGTTGTCTTCTCTATGCTCCGTGGAAACACTGCCTGCAGTTCAACCTAACGACTCTGAATCTTTGTCATGTGACTGTTGGTCACAGCTGAGTCGATCGTGGCTTCTCAGTTGCTCTGGGGCATCAAAATATCTTGTTTTTTACAGGATCTGGTGCCGACACTTTATTTTTTGGGAGAATTTTTGAATAAGACAAGTAGAAAAAGAGATTTTGGTGGAGTATTGCAATTTTAAACTTAAATGTTGTTGTTTTTCCTGATGGAACTGCAGGCCACACATGATACATCCGAGGTACATCAGATAGTTGAAAGTCTGGCTCTGATAAATAATGTAATATTTGCAACGTTTTAAAAAGAAAATATGCCTTGCAGAGCTGTCGGCAGGTTTTATAGTTCTCCCCAACAGTCAGAATCACTTTAAGGGCTACGGACTTTGAGTAATAGAATTTTAAACACATGGAAGTAGAAGGTTTTTGTTTCTGCATACAGATGACTGCAGTTGACTATAGTTTGGATCTGTTTGTTGGAAAACATGAAGCATGAAGCATTACCCCAGTCCAAGGTCAAATTTAATAACAATACCACAGAACTTAAATTTTTTCTCAGGGTGTGTCTGAGCGATTTCCTGAAAAGGCCATTTGGAGACTTATTTGTTTGGAGTAAAAAGAAGGACGATGGTGGGAAGTAGCACAGCAAATGATGCACACATGCATATTTTTGCACCTTTTACAGGATTTCTAAAACATTCCAGTGAAAAGTTTGAAGCTCAGCATCTCAAAACAGCTCAGACTGTAAAGTAATAACACAATAAAGTTCAGTCTAAGTCTAAATCTCTAAGACGCTTATAGAAACATATATATTTCCACGGTGGCGACAGTAAAGACGGCTCCATTATAGTAGTTACGGTCCACATTTCTTGATTGTGAGGACTCATTATTGTTGTTCTGACTTATACGCCTCGCCTACACTACCACAAACAGCACTACCATCACCTTCCCCAGCCTGTCACCAACTGCCCCAAGAAAAGTGGGGTGGGGATACAGACCCTGGTTCGGGTAGGGGGTAGAAAGTACAGAGGGTATTCCTCGGCTTCTGCCCCTAAGTCTGTATATCTAAGTAAGTTTAAAGGCTAATGTAAAGAGATATGTCTTAAGCTTTCTTTTAAAAAGATCTAGTGAGTTGGCTTCCCTGATGTCTAGAGGTATTGCGTTCCATAGCTTTGGGGCGTAGTTGGCAAAGGCTGCATCACCGATTTTCTTTTTTCTGTTTCTGGGAACCTCCAATAACCCAGCAGCAGATGATCGCAGTGCTCTTGAGGGTGTGTAACTAATAAGGGAGCTCGCAATGTAACTTGGTCCTTGCCCCTTAAGAGCTTTGTATGTCAGGAGGAGGACCAATAGGTTACCGGTAGCCAGTGCAGGGCAGCTAAAACAGGACTAATGTGCTCTTTCCTCTTGGTTCTTAAGAGCCTGGTTGCAGAGTTTTGAATGAGTTGAAGTTTGTCTATAGATTTTTTCGGGAGGCCAGTGAAAAGTGCATTACAGTAGTCAATTCGGCTTGAGATGAATGCATGAATCAGTTTCTCAGCGTCTTTTTGGTTTAACAATGGTAAGAAAGAACATTTGCAACTTGATCTGTAAAAAGTGTCTGATAAGTTGGTAAGTAACAAGATATTGAAATACAGAAATGTCAAAAATATGTTTGAGGACATTCTGAAGCAGTTTTAACATTCAATAGAGCATTAGATCGCAACACAATACAGGCAGAGGAGACCATGGTTGGTTGGCACTTTGCTCCCATCCATATTTCTCTGGCACAATTCATGGTAGATTATTGTAACGTGCAGCTAATGAATGGTTGAACTGTAAATCAATGTATGTTAATGTATGCTTTTTAAAACTGGATTTGTTATATATTAGTTCTGTTGTGCATTTGTGCCAACCAGCATTATTATGTGGTTGGTTGGCAAAATGTAAAAATACAAATGTTGGCATCATTGTGACACCTACAAGAATTTTTTTTTAAAGTTTATATATGATGAATGTGAAGCAAACAATTAAATCTGTGTGTGACAGTTAGCCACTGGTAGCCATTGCTATCAAACATGCTAAGATGAAGTAATATATATTTAAAGTAATGAAATGTGATTTCCTAACTAGATGGCTTGTTAAGGAAACACATGTAATTATGAATATACCATAAAAAATTATTATAGTCTTGTGCAAAGAATATGACAGCTGGCTAGCAGGCTAAAAACTTCTTAATGACATAATGTTATCCAACTACCATCATTTACTTTCAAATCTTATATCACAATGAGGCTGATTCCTTTGACTATATTTTGGGGCAGTTAGGCCCCTGGGCTACTGATCAGAAGGTCAGAGGATCGAACCCCCACGGTGGCCACTGTTAGGCCCCTGAGCAAAGCCCTTAACCCCTGACTGCTCCCTGGGCGCTGCACCACGGCAGCCCACTGCTCCTCGTATGTATAGTTAAGGTTAACTATGAATAAGATGGGTCAAATGCAGAGAAGGAATTTCCCCACAGGGGATCAATAAATGTTATATTATTATTATTATTAACAATTCATAACACATTATATATCAGTCTCACATAATTTTGAAATACCTTTAGTCCACAGACCACTTGTTTCCTTTTGTTACTGATGGTACCCTCAATAAAAAAGCTCTTTGATGTTTCCTTTATGTTTCTGAGACCCTCAAAGGACCAAAAATGAGCAGTATGCCAACCAGCTCTTGCTGCCAAACAACTCCGGTCTCCCTCAACTGTGATCATTATTTATGTTCAACATTTATTTATGTTTAGGGATCCAAATCTGCAGTAATGTCTTAGGATTCGAGGATGACAACAAAAGTGAATTAGTAGTTAACTCTTTAAGAGAAAACCACACTGTAAAAAGAATCTGTACAAAAAAAAGAAAGAAAGAAAAGAAAAGTAAATGTGTTTTTCAAAAATGGCAGAATACTGTAAATGAAACTGAAAATAATGGCAAATATCTCTAAAATAATAATATTTTTAGCTGGTTGTAAAATAACAAATATTTATAAAAAATATAGATTTTTGGTGTGGACATTATTTAGAATTTTCGCTTGTTTTTTAGTACAGTCATTATATAAATTAATACATTTTTCTTTGACTTTACTATTAATTATCTGTAATTTAACAAAACTGGGAAAATCTGTAAAATGACAGTGATTTACCATTTTTCAATTCTTAATATAAATAGGTTTTCTTTGAATGACTGCAGATATATGTAAAATATTTTATAGTCAAGCACTGTAAAAGAAAGAATTACCATTTATAAAAGTGGACATATTTGACATGGATATTATTTAGAGTTTTTGCCTGTTATTTTTCTGCAGTTAACATGTAAACCTAATACTTTTTTCTGTGAATTTGGAAGCTGTTATCCGTACTCCAACAAAACTCTGTAAAATAACAGTTTGAGAAAAAATAGTCTTACATTTGTCTTGTCTATTGTATTTTAATGACTGTAAGCATCTGTAAAACATTATTTTTTTTGTTGGTTGAGGTTAAGGTAGGAAAGTGAGAGCGACCACTTGTCCCAGTCACCACCACCCTTGAGCAAGGCCCTTAACCCCCGACTGCTCCCCAGGCGCTGCACTGCGGCAGCCCACTGCTCCTAGTATGTATAGTTAAGGTTAACTTTGAATAGGATGGGTCAAATGCAGAGAAGGATCAATAAAGGTTAGATTATTAATAATAATATTGATTTAAATGTAGTAAACATAGTGTAATTTTATGGTCAAACTTTGTAAAAGAACAAATTTCTATTTGTAAACATCCATGTTTTTTGATCGCAAGGTTGGCGGTTCGATCCCCGGCCCCTCCGCATGTCGAAGTTGCTCCCAATGGCAGGCAGGCACCTAGCATGGCAGCTCTGTCGCCATTGGTGTGTGAATGTGTGAATGAGAAACACATTGTAAAGCGCTTTGGTACCACTAAGGTAGAAAAAGGCACTATATAAGTGCAGACCATTTACCATTTTATGAAAGTGCACTATCAGTTTCCTAATTTCAAAGTACATGCTTACCCTTTTCTAATACTTTACATTATATTCTGTAGAGGGGAGCGTGCCTATGTTCCCACAGTCCTATATTCTCACAGCCCTATGTTCCCACAGCCCTATATTCCCACAGCCTTATGTTCCCACAGCCTTATGTTCCCACAGCTCTATGTTCCCACAGCCTTATGTTCCCACAGCCCTATATTCCCACAGCCGTATGTTCCCACATTTCTAAGATATTTTTCAAAATTAGGCCCTATGTTCCCCACAGCCCTATGTTCCCACATTGCTAAGATATTTTTTTCAAAATTTGGCCATATGTTCCCACAATTTCCACATCCCTACTACTGGTAGTTAGGGGTTCGCCACTCAATCCTGCGACTGGTGATTTGAAGGAGAGAGCTAGCTTCCAAAGTTTTTTGAGCTCAACACCGCTACTAAAATATCTTAGCAATGTGGGAACATAGGGCTGTGGGAACATAGGGCTGTGGGAACATAGGGCCTAATTTTAAGAAATATGTTAGCGATGTGGGAACATAGGGCTGTGGGAACATAGGGCTGTGGGAACATAGGGCTGTGGGAACATAGGGCTGTGGGAACATAGAGCTGTGGGAATATAGGGCTGTGGGAACATAGGGCTGTGGGAACATAGAGCAGTGGGAACATAGGGCTGTGGGAACATGAGGCTGTGGGAACATAGGGCTGTGGGAACATAGGGCTGTGGGAACATA
>OMNN01097011.1:0-10479 GCA_900302755.1 Chromis chromis
GGTTGTTTTTCAGGGGTTGGGCTTGGCCCCTTAGTTCCAGTGAAAGGAACTCTTAATGCTTCAGCATACCAAGACATTTTGGACAATTTCATGCTCCCAACTTTGTGGGAACAGTTTGGGGATGGCCCCTTCCTGTTCCAACATGACTGCCACCAGTGCACAAAGCAAGGTCAGTAAAGACATGGATAATAACAATAATAATGCATTGGTTTTATATAGCGTTTTTCTGGACACTCAAAGACGCTTTACACTCCATTATTCATTCTCTCCATACTCGATGGTGGTAAGCTACGTATGTAGCCACAGCTGCCCTGGGGTAGACTGGTGGTGGTCGATGGCGCAGATTGGCAGGCTCGCTTCCGTCAACCACTCACTCTCACATTGCATTCACCCAGGCTTCCTGGTGTTCCCTCATGGTCTCCCATCCAGGTACTGACCAGGCCCTACCTCGCTTAGCTTCCGAGATCTGACGGGATTGGGCATCCACAAGGCGGAAGGCGGTATGGATGAGCCAGTTTGGTTTGGAGGAACTTGACTGGCACAGAGTCCTGACCTCAACCCAATAGAACACCTCTGGGATGAATTATAGTGGAGACAGAGAGCCAGGCCTTCTGGTACATCAGTGCCTGACCTCACAAATGTGCTTCTGGAAGAATTGTCAGAAATTCCCATAAACATACTCCTAAACCTTGTGGAAAGCCTTCCTAGAATAGTTGAGGCTGTTATAGCTGCAAAGGGTGGGCCAACTCCATATTAAACCCTACGGATTAAGAATGGGATGTCATTAAAGTTCATGTGTGTGTGAAGGCAGACATTCTAATACTTTTGGGCAATATAGTGTATGTCGATTAGAAACGTACTTGTGATACGTCAAGAATGCACTCCATCAGAAAATGCATTTCCCTGGAAACATAATTGACAACGCAGTTTAGTTGTATAGGGATGTCATTTTTAACAGATTTGATCTGAGACATGAAATCTGCTTTTTTATGTTATGTTGGAGGCCACATCATATGTATGAGTTTTGTGCTTTCCATGTGGAGATTCATTAAGTCATGGTTTACCTGAGGGGCTCATCTCACCTTGCTCCAAGCCATATGTGAAACACAAACAGTGCCTAATTTGTAGATCAGGATTTCAGTGCTGTCAAAACACACCAGGGGAGAAAACACACCAGGGGAGAAAACAGCTATGAAACATGCAGGATATTGAACTCATACATCTACAAGTTTTAATAAGTAATATTCATCTCCCAGTTCTGCTGTTTTCTGATGGTGACATCAGTCAACAAATCCCATGAAAGTGTTTGTCCATCTCCCAACACTTTCTAAGTAAAAGATTTCCATAAACAGCCATCATTAATCATACAGACAACGGCAGTGGATTTCTTAGGGACTGTTTTCTGCTGTGCATTAATACATATTTGATGCTCTAGTGAGTATTTACAGCAGCAGGATGGACGGAGCACAAGGGACTGATTCAAAATAAATTGCAGCGTATGTGTTCAGGGTGTTGAAGGAATATGTCAGTGCAAATGTGTGGCACTGGAAAAAAATACTTTGGACAGACACTCACCGGCCACTTTATTAGGGACACCTGTTTAACTGGTCGTTAACGCAAATATCTAATCAGTTAATCACATGGTAGCCACTCAATGCATTTATGCATGGAGACATGGTAAAGACGATCTCAGGAAGAATGGGGAATAGTGGTGATTTAGGTGATTTTGAACATGGTTGTTGGTGCCTATTTCAGAAACTGCTGCACACTAGACATTTTCTTCTTTTTTAACCATTCTTTGTAAACCCTAGAGATGGTTGTGCGTGAAAATCCCAGGAGATCAGCAGAAAGGCAACAGTAACTCAAATAAACCACTTGTTACAACCAAAAGACCAGCTCTGAACGCACAACACTTCAAATCTGCTACAGAAGCAGAAGACCACACCGGGTGTCACTCCTGTCAACTAAGAACAGAAAATGGAGGGTAAAATTCGCACAGGCTCCCCAAAATAAGACATTAAAGATTGGAAAAACATTGCCTGGTCTGATGAGTCTCGATTTCAGCTGCGACATTCCGATGGTAGTGTCAGAATTTGGCGTGAACAGCATGAAAGCATGGATCCATCCTGCCTTGTATCAACGGTTCAGGCACAAATCATCTAAAACTGGTTTCTTGAACTTGACAATGAATTCACTGTACTCCAATGGCCTCCACATCCAATAGAGTACCATTAAGATGTGGTGGAATGGGAGATTTGCATCATGGATGTGCAGCTGACAAATCTGCAGCAGCGTGATGCTATCATGTCAATATGGACCAAAATCTCTGAGGAATGTTTCTAACACCTTGTTGAATCTATGCCATAACAAAGAGTTAAAGCAGTTCTGAATGCAAAAGGAGGTCCAACCTGGTACGAGCAAGATGTACCTAATAAAGTGGCCAGTGAGTGTATGATGATCAGTTCAAGAAAAATATTCATTAAATACATATCAGCCTAAACACCAACTGTATGAACATGGCCAAATAAACCAGTGAATAGAGCTCAGGCAGTGTGTTTAGATGTGAGCTCAGTCGGTCAGTTAGTCTATCAGCTACTCAGTCTCTTAGTCAGCAAGTCAACAAACAGCTGGTCAATGACTCAGTGATTTAGCGAGCCGCTCTCTCATTCTCTCAGCTTGTCAGTCATTGACTGAGGCATTCAGCCAGCCAGCCAGTCCACTTACCGAATCCATTTCCATTATTCTACATGACTGTTTCCTCCTCAGCAATGTTAATCATATTAATGTGCTGAATATAGAGCAGTTAGAGTGCCAAATGCTAATAAGTGACCAAGTCTGCAAACACACACCAGCACAGACAGAAGTGGGAGGAAGAACAGAGGCGGAGAAGAGCTTTTTCTCTTCTTCTTTCTTTCTTGCTCTGCTTTTATGTTTTTTTATCGTTTTTTTTTTTTTTCCTGTCCTGGTGGGAAAAAACAGATAAAAGTGCTGATAAATAAAGCAAGACAATGAAACAAAGAGAAAGATAGATTTGTATGGAAGTTTATAACTTCATAACATCATCTGAAGACAGATGGTAATGCAGTTTTTTCTTTCATAATCAGAGCATCACACTGCTAAAGAGCAGCAACTGACGAGAAAACAGCCTCTGAATGACACACACACAGAGCCGGGGCTGGCAGGGGGCATGTACTGGAAACAACTTGAGGCATTTTTTTTTCTCCTCTTATTTAGCTGAAGCCACCCAAGGCGACACACACACAGAGGCAAATACACACACTCTTATTTAGTTATGCCACCTAGGGCGAGACTTCTACATAACATCTGTCCAACATTTATCTGCCCTGACGCAGCCTCTCAGCAAGAGATGGATGAGATGGAGGAGGAGGTGAGGGAGATGCAGTGAGAGAAGGGGATAATGCAGAGGAGGAGGGGAAATGACGATGGAGGAAAAAACAGAAGGTAACAGGGCAGACGAAAGGTCAAGGATATGATGCTGGAAGAGGCAAAAAAGACTGAGAAGAGCAGATGTGTGGTAAAGAAACATGGAGAAAGATAGAAGAACGAGGAAAAGGAAGACATCAAGTAAAGACAGAAATGAAGATGGTTGAGGTTTGGTGAGGAGTGCCAGTTTGGAAACTCGTTTTTTTAAACACAAATAATGAATTTCCTGCTCTGCTAGTTTGGACAGAAGCTTTTTATTTTTATTCCTGGACTAATTACCCAGTATATGTTCCAAGAGATCTGGAGTCTGTCGTCTTAGTTTTGCCTGATTTGTCTCATTATTTTCATAGTTTTGATAGGAGAGTTGAAAGTAATTCTATCTGGAAGGATTAAGAAAAGAAAAACTGTGAAAACCGCTCATGTGAAGTGCAAAAACAGTTGCAGTCTCGCTTTTAGTGTCTGCGGTTCAAACACGGGCTCAGCCACAACACTAAAGCGCCCGCTGACTTGCTGTTTTTGCGCAGCTTGTTTGGACAGAAGGATTGTAGGATTGTTGGTAAACTGCCTCAGAAGGGAAGACAACTGTACTATGAAACTTGGAATGGCTCAAGTAAATGAGGAGAAGTTTTCAGGAATATGAAATTAAAGACTACAAAATGCTTGAGTCTTAGTTTTACTACACACTTTCTATGTTTCTATGTAGGTTTGTCACTATAAGCATCCCATTTCACATTGCATGCAATCACTTGATACATTTTTGATATTAAAATATTGGTAAATGCACCTTTAAAGTGGCAGTTTTAATTGTCAGACAGAATGCAGATCTCTGGTATTTGAGCTCCTGCTTCTGTGGCTGAGCAGTATGTGAACAGAGGGTTTTGTATGCTGTAAAGCCCTTTGAGGCAAATTTGTGATTTTGGACTATGTACATAAATTGAACCCGACTCAACTCATGCATTTGCATTAAACCCTGGCAGTGGACATAAATTATGCCCCGCAACATTGTCCAAGTTGAGCATAATTGCTACAAAACCTCGGCATCACACATCCGACAAGCGTATGTGGAAAAACCATTCATCTAACTTAGTGGAGGCTCTAACTTACAGTGATCACATTAAAAAGTTGTGGTATAAAAACAAATTGTACTATGCTATGCGTGCTTGTGTTTGTGTTAGTGAAGAGCAGCCTAAAAAATGAGTGTGTTTATGGTTTTTACTGAAATAAGAAGACGAGGAAGTGAGAGGCTGCTCACCCACATTCAAAGGAAAAGTCATTAGTACAGTTGGAAATGCTTAATAATACTGATATGAATGCTGCTGTCTGACTGTAACCTTTGAGAACTGTTTCCTCATTTGAACTGAATAGTAAAATCAAGCCAGAGGCTCTGCTAGCTCTTTACACTGACGCTTATTAATGCAGTTTGTTACTATGGTGGATTTAGCGCACTCTTAAACGCGCATGACACTTTGTATATTCATACACAGTCTGAAAGGCCATTTGCTAAAATGTCACATGCTCATGTGACTTATTGTCTGCACGAGTGTGTATTTGTCTACAATTACATTTAACACCATTTTCTCATATCAATTATTCAATATTTCATGAGGTTGTTTTGTATATGGGCCCTATGAGTATAATTAACAAATAAATTTCCCTGCTTTGTCAGTTAGATGTGTGCACAGCTGGTATGTAACAGCCTACACTGCCTGTATACATACCCAGAGTATCACTGATGGATGGTATGTGAATGAATGTAGGTCTGTTTGAGGGCCGTTATGTGTTCAGTTCTGTCTGCGTCTATCTTGAACTATAAGAGGCTTTAAATCTTATCGTGTATAGAAACACCTCTACTGAAAGCAGAATAACTGATGCAGACTTTATAAGTTAGATTTTACATACCGCAGTATTCTACTGGCAACACAGGATACTAGTGAGCAATCACATTCATTTTTATACCAGTACAGACGCATGACAGTGAATATTTATTGTAACCCAGATCAGTCAGTGGATGCATTCTATAACACCCTTTTATATCCTCAAGGATAATTATACTCAACAAAGTAATGAAATACTCCTCATTAGCATAGCGACAGAGAACCTCTCAACAAGCCACAATAAGGACTTTTCTATACTGCTTTGACTTTAATGCATGATGCTAAATAAATGCCTTCAATAACAACCCATACATTACAAGTCATTATAGCCTTCTCTCGAAATATGAATATAGTCGCTTCCGACAAACAATTATTCAGGAATAAAGTATTTAATTGGATGATGGTTCCGATCTTTTGTACATTTCAAAACTAAACATCAATTTGTCTACATATACAAGTATCTGTGCAAAATCAGTATTTTTCTACTTACGGATGAATTGGTGCAATATGGTTAACATTTGTGCAATATTGATATGTCTTTCTCAGTATTTCTACTCACAAAAATGTCTGTGCAATACTATTGATATGTGCAATCTTTATCTTGACATATTTATATCAGTATCTTATCTTGTCTTATCTTAATCTGACATTTACAAATTTAGCTAGCTTAAGTTGACTATTGCTTGTTCATGGTTTAGGTTTGCTTGGATTCATGCATAAGGTTAGGAAAAGATTGAATGACTTCTTAGTTAAGGGACCCTTGTTGCCATGGTTACAGCAATGAACATTTGGTTAAGATAAAGGAATAACTGAGGTAATTGTTACGCAAAACCATCAGACTGGCAGTAAGTAACAGGAAATAATCAGTGGTCTCCCTTGTTAAAGTCTAGTGTTTTTGATCTATCCATCCACCCCAACCTCCTCCCTGCAGACTCCATGGGGAAAAAAAAACATTACCTCACTTCCTTCTGTGTTCCTGTCATAATTCCTATGGCCACAAGGGTTCTGCCCCTTTGAACCCAAGCATATGCTGTTTTGAGGCATTTGCTAAAACCACTCATGCTCTGGTTTCTCTTGGGAGGTCAGTCGCTCCAGTCTGTAATGTTCACTGCGATGACAGTTCTTTGCCAAGTTTTTTTTTTTCCAAAAAAAAAAAAAAAAAAAGCATAACTCTGTCCTCTAGATTACATAAAGTCTGTCATGTTTTTTGAGCTCCTCCTGAAGTACAAAACAATGTCCTCATCCCTCCGACCAGATTTTGTAGTACTAGCTTTCTGATTCATCCTTCCTGAGTGCCCAAGAGCAAAAATCCAGGTTTTAAATGCCTGGTGGCCATCCAGAATCCAGTGAACCACATAGTTACAGACATCTTTTTTAAGTTTAGAGAGAGATCTGTCCAGGTGCGTCTAACCAACAGTGGTTGAGTTGGCAGCAGTATTGACTGAAACCTAGAAGGACAACTGACCTTAATGCATCAGCTTTAGATTGAGATAAAACAGCGATACAATGAAGCATCATTCTGTCACAGCTGTAAGAAATTGTTTAGGGGTCAGTGGTCATGGGGTAACCAGGCTAAGTTGCCCTTTAAGCATATTTCAATGGTTTTTTTGGTCCAACCGAGTCTGTGCCTTTCTGGAGCCGCACAGGGACAAGCCATAAGTCTAAATTTGGACTCTTAACATTTTCACCCCAGCTGAATTAATGAGATTACACAGATTGTCCATTGGGAGGATGGAGTCAGTCCCATGTTGGCTCAGACTTATTTTGGCTTCCTTCCCCATGTGTTCCCTAGTTTTTATAGAAACTGTCCACTTGAATTAATGTAATTATGAGATGAGTAAAGTCCTGTTTGGATCTACATTGTATAACATGGGGCCAAAGATGCTCCAGTCTTCAGCTCATATCAGTTACTCTGAGCAGTCACATTAGCGAAACATGGGCTTATTCACATTAAGTTAGAGTTAACATTTCTCAGATGTCAATAAATCAAGTGTACAGAGTATTGGGTGACCAAATGCTACAACTGGCCCCAGAGAGAAGCAGTACTATTGTCAAGATCATTTAATTCAAAGTCGGGTGGCAGGAGTCAAAAAGACAGAGTGCGACCTCAGGGTAACTGGGTTAAATCCTTTAAAGCGTATCAGTGAGCAAGACCCCAACTAATACAGCTGCCTAATTTTAAATTAGTACAAGACAATGATAAAAAAGTGTGTTTCTTGTAGCAGACTAAAATAAATAAATGAGTTTAAATGAAAAATCCAACAGCAAAGTCTTCTAACAGTTGAAACCAGTGCACTGAACACGCGACACTTTGTCTTTGTGTTTTGATGGGCTACAAGTGAATATTTCAGTGGCCATGTGATATAAACAGCTGCCTCAGTCTCTGCTATGTTTGTTGCAATGCTCGTCAAAGCTCTAACATATTGATGTTGATTGTGCTGACAGCTTATTGAATAGATGTCAGAAATTCTCACTGTCTACGTCTGGGATAACGATAGAAAACAACATGTGGATAAGTGCAGGTAAAAGACCAACCACACACACACACATACAGTATTTATAGACGTATCTTTTCTCTCTATTCTTTTGCTCTGTTTCTCTTTATCTGTCTCTTTTCTTCTTCTTTGCTTGTATTTGTTCCTTATTTGTCTGTCCCCTCTCAGCATGCTCAGATTTAACAGATAAAGAACACTAAGTCCATTTCAAATCACAAAGTGTGTATACGCGTTCAATCAAAGGTAATCATAACTATATAAAATAAACATTTTTATAATGGAGGGGTGCAAATCAGGTCATAAGCTGCTGCCAGTTGTTAGCAAGTCTGCAGACAAACACTTAACCAGCCTAACATCATCATTTTAGTATTGCTTTATTCAGATAGCATTAGCCTTTTTGATACATGAGATCAAGAGTTTCCAGTAAAGCAGAGGAAGCAGAAGAGAAAGGAACCACCATATATATTACAGATCAAATCAACCTGCCAGGGCTTATGACCAGCTGCTTGTGTGTTTTCCCTTATACTTCAGACTGTCTGATTCATTTTGAGGGTACTTTCAGCCTTATGAATACAACACTTAATACAATACAGCCCCAGCATTCATTTGAAATTGAATGGGCTGGATTGGATATTGAATGGATGAAATGTGGTGAATAACTTGATTTTTGTATTGTAATATAGTGTCTATTCTTATTGCTGAATGGAAAAAGAATGGTCACCAATGCATCTCTGACATGTAAATTCATTAGGATAAGTTGAAAGCAATACAGAAATATGTAATGTAAACACATTAGCTTATATTATAGCTCAATCTGACTGAATTTAACTGGGTCAGTATGAGTTTTAAGCCTGGATTACTTTCCAGTATGCTCAGTTAGAATTAGGATGTATCCAGTAACAACATGGAATAAACCAGATGGAAGATAGTTCTACATAACAAGAATTAGCTGGTTAATTCACTCTTCGGGTTAGGTGGATCTAAGACATGAATTACATGATGCCATCAACCTTAATGTGCTAATATTAATAATAAATGTGTTAAGTTGTCCTACTTTAACAGGTCCAATGTCAGCTCTGTTCATTCAACACCTGTGCACCTGCCTTCTGTGAAAAACCACAAAATCCATGATAGAATTCAAAATCCTTCTCTTTATGTACAAAGCTTCAAACAAACAACAATAAACTTCAGCGTATCTAAAATACCTTTTTGTACCATATCATCCTAACAGAGCAATTTGCTCTCAGACTGCAGTTTTACTTGTGGTTCCCAGAGTTTCCAGAAGTAGAATGGGAGGCAGAGCCTTCAAGTATCAGGCTCGTCTGTGGAATCAGCTCCCAGTTTGTCTTCAGAAGGCAGATACCCACTTTTCCTTTAGCATCAGGCTTAAAACTTTCCTTTTTTGATAAAACTGACAGTTAGGAGTGGCTCAGGCAATCCTAGACCATCCCATAGTTATGCTGCTATAAAATCAGACAGCTGGAGGACTCCCATGATGCACTTGGCACTCTCCTCTCCTTCACTCTTCATTCATTTGTATGCCACCACTGCATGTCACTAACTTTGTGCCTTCTCTCTCCTGTAGTTTGTGTTTTGTCCTCTTTGCAGGTAACTCTGACTCTGGAGCTTCACCTATCTCCTTAGTGCTTATTGATCTTTTGTGTATTGCTTGTCTGTTTCTTGCTGATACCCTTTATCCTCACCCCAACCTGGCAAAGCAGTTAGCTGTCCTCCCTGAACCTGGTTCTACCAGACTTTTCTTCCTTTTAAAGGGGAGTTTTTTCTTCCCACTGTTGCTGAGATATTTGCAACACCAGAATCATCAGATGTCTTGTGTTTCTCTCTTTATTATATATTGTAAGGTCTTGCCCTTACTATGTGAAGTATCCTGAGATGACTTGTGTTTTTTTTATTTGACTCTATATAGAAATAACTGATTGAACTGGATTGTAAAAGACCTATTTATACAAGCCCACAGGCTCATATTTGCATTTCTAAGTGAGAACAACTGTGTGGGTGAACAGTGAGTGTGTAGGGGCTTCAACCTGCTTATCTACAGTAACTGGGTCACAGTGTGGGCTTATTTGTACACTTACTCATATGTGTTGCTGCATTAAGTATGTAGACTTACTGTTCATTCATTGTGTAAATCATGAGTCTTTAAAACATTAACTGTGACTATTCCTACAGAGAATGCATTTAGTGAATGTACTGTCAACCTGTTTTAGTCCTGCTGAAGCTGCACGAAGGATCCATTCAGTGCTTGAGATTTTCTAATGATGATGTACTACTGCTGAATATACCCTCTATTGCAGCTCCATTGTCTTCTCTATATCCCATAATGCCAATCTACCCTTCATTTAACTCTATCTCTGTCTAGACTAGGGAGGGCGATAGAGGGATGGAGGAAAAGATGAATGGAAGTAGTGAGCGGAGAGAAAAAGAGGAGGACGAGAGAGAAGAAGAGCAGTAGACACATAGTGGTCTATGTGTCTCTACTTGGTTTAATGATTTATACGGAAAGGAACCTCATCCCGGTAAAAAATAGCACCAGTCTTGTTGTAACAATGTGCTGTGAGTCATGCAACAGCCTGTTAAATAACAAGCAGTAGAGAGGTGGAAAGGCAGATAGAAATAGAAGGGGGGGAGAGAGGGGGGGGGGATGA
>OMNN01097013.1:11848-28712 GCA_900302755.1 Chromis chromis
TGTAGATGGAAAACAGACTGAAGATAATGAGATGAATCCTTGTTAGATCACTTTGGAGCTCATTTGCTGGAACAAGAATTTGAAAATTACGAAGAGAATATATCTTACAAGCCTGATCAAAATCTAGGACCACACTAATGTGGCTGAGATGGTGATAATTCTTATTTCGCTCATGTTTTAGTAATGATAATTGCATTTGAGCAGCTCACATTGAATTCATTTACATCAAAACACGCTATACATGAAATGAGTGCAGCTGCAAGCAAATAAAAAATGCCAATTGTGAAACGACCTCATTGGCTGTTAAATTGGGGTTTTAACTACATCTTGCAGTGTTTCTCAGCAGATGGAGCAGTGCTCATGGATAGATGGTTATATACTGGAGTGAGACTATTTTAAAGATGTACATCTGCCGTCATCTCCTCAATCTTCCTCCAGCCATCGACTTGGACTCCTTCCCCAGTCGATGCTGCTGCATGTGAGGTCATGCACCGCTGAACTCTCCCTCCCCGCTCATCTTGTGTATTTGATAGAATATGGGAAAAATAATTTAAACATGAACAGCTGTGCATACAAATTTGTGTGGTTTGACCCCAGAGACCGTCCTTTGCATCCCGTTTCTTCAAATCAGCGTTTAATTTAAACATGACCACAATGTTTGCTTTAGTTTTAGTTGTCTCAACTTACCTAAACCTTCACCGTCTTTTTTTATTATGGTCATTTATAATGGTTTTGAATGGGTTTTTAAAAAAATATTTTGTATCCGACAGATTTCCTAGATAATACACTCTTCAAAAACATTAAAGTTTTTAAAATCAATCCAGTGTATATGCTTCACATCTGAAAATTTCTGCAATGCATTAAGAAAAAAAAAAGTATTTCTCCATATAAACTGTTCCTTAAAGTTACAAACCTTGTTGTAAAGCTCCAGTAGTGCACTGCGAGATGTAATGTGGAGAAGGTCGGGTGTACCGTGACTCCACAAGCTCCAAAAGATGGAGAAAACATGTTTTCTCTACATGCATCTCAGAAACTGTATTGTACATTAGATGTAGTTTGTACACCTACTGTTTAATACAACCCCTCACAGTCTTAGTTTTAATATATCTTCTGACCTGAACTTTGTGGCTTTGCATAATGTTTTCTGAGCAGGTGAAATGGTTTCGCATGGGGCTTACAAAGCTATTTTATCTTCCTTTGAGAGTTTAGATGTTGTCTGTTTACTTCATTATTCACAAGAAGCTCCAGTTTAGAGGTGGTTGTTGTTTTCTGTGGTGAGGAGGATTTATAGTAGCATAGATAGTGGAGGAGGATATAGCTTTTACCTGAAGTCTGACGAGGCAATCAGAGATTAATGCAAATGCTCAACTAGCATCTCAAACAGAGGCAGCGGCTCAGTTAATACAGACCAGGAGTGTCAGACAGCAGATTGCAAACGCTGCTAACTTTTAGGACCAGCAGTCTATAACACTTGAAGAATTTGAACTTTGCATCCAAACTCTCATCCGTTCTTCTTGGTGGAGTTGAAGTATATATTGCAGCAAGGAATACCGCAAATGAAATAACATTTCTATAATTATAGTTATAGCCTGCATACAGCTCTTCAACCCATTACTCTTGTTTAAGTTACTCCTGAACTCGTCATTGCAGAGACATGTTAATATCTAGATACTGTATAACTTCTATACAATGTTGTATGTTAGATCAGAGCTTTTTAATTATGCTTGTTACCTATTTATACATACTGAAGTACAAACAATCAAAGTTCTGCAAGGTAGACTACTGTGTGTGCACAGTACAGAAAAAAAGACATTTCTCTGTTAGGCGCTAAGAAAATGATTTATCCTGCCGAGTCAAATAGTATCCCATCGTCATTGATTTCCCCTACACAATTATGAAAAATATATCTCCTGCCTGCATTTTATGGTGAGATATCTGTAAAAACATAACAATTTCATAATACAGAATATGTTCTTTTCCTTGATTTAAAGGCTATTCTAAAAAATTTGCAAGTAGTATTATATTAAATGATGGAAGACCTGGATAGTCAAGACTGTGCCGATACAAAACAAGATACAGCATGTATGGCTACTCTTTATAATTACCAAAATAAGAGCTTAGAAGTAAAGATGGTGAAATTACACTGAAAACAACCTGCAGCTCAAAGTGATAGTTACAAAATCTGCCAAGTAAATCAGCAATACTCCCCTCTATTTATTATTTTTGACTGATGATTGTAAACGTGGCTGTCAAAGGAAACTGTTTAAAATTTTAATGTGAAATCTTTCTTATTAGAATTTTGTCCATCTTGTCTGTGCATGGCTGAAGTGAATATTTGTTGCAGGTAAATGTTGGTTCTCTTTTCTGGCATTTACATTGTTCTTTTTATTGTATGCCTTGTCACATTGAGCAGACATCCACATTGTGCATTATGCATGTTATGAATCATTTTTTTTGCAGCAAATATCCTGAGGGTCCTGATTACTTTGAAACCACCACTTCACCTGAAAACCATTGCAAACACTACATTTCCATTCTGTGCTGATTGTATTCCCAATCTAATTTAAATGCATCCATCATCACAAAACACCTCAGACGACAGAAGATATTTATCATAGCTGACATCACCTGCTGCACCCAGGCAGAAAAGAGGGAACACTGAATTCAGTCAATTAATTTCAAACACCACATTTGTGACCTTAAGTGCTGCTGCTTGTTATTTCCTCTGTTCTTGCCTGACTTTAGGTTAAGCGGCTGATCAGCTGGAAACACAAGCCTTGGGTCAGAAAACAAGTCATAATATCTTCACCCTAATTTGTCTCACTGCGGCTGAAGCGGTTTGCTCTGATTTATCAGTTTCATATACAGAGGATTATGAGGATGTAGGAGGGTGACATACGACAGAAATGGGGCTCAAATTGGGTTTTTGGTCCGACATCCCTGCGGGGAGAGTTTCAAAGGCAGCGAGGCGACTCTTTCACCTGCACTGCTCTGGTTCAAGCCCTGCTGATGTGTCTGCAGGCTAAATTCTTACAAGCACCATCCTGCAATGACGCACATAATCATGAATTTCCTGACAACAAGCAAAATGTTTGTGATGGAACATTTTAAAGACCTGTTGATCCAGTGGAAGCACAAAAGCAGCCGCTAACCTGTTTCTCCTGGTTAGCTTTTTTCTTTGTTTTCAACCATTTCCCGCTGAGCTGCAGAATACATTGTGTGCAGCATTTTAATGAGCCTGTCATTTGCTGAGCTTTTAGCATCAAAGCGTTTGGGTGCTGATGGGGAGGAAGACGTGTTCATGGTCAAACTTCATCTGCCAACTCCACACTGTACAGGGCCGCTTGCAATGCACGAGGTGCTTCATTAAGCTGTAGCTCCAGGTCCATTTTAATTGGTAAGTGTGAGGTAGGAGCTGATTCTGAACTCTCTCTGTGTGCTGTTACCAGTGAATTTTCTCATTTGTAATTCATTAATTTAAAAACACATATAATTTCCTGTTTGGCAGCCAGTGTACCTCCATCACTCTGCTCTGATTATGGTGGCTGTAAAGCTGAGTATGGATCTATAACTACAAACCAAGCCAGGCCTCGCTGTGCTCTACTAACCATCTTTATGCTCTGATAATTCAGATGTTGCTGACAGGACTTAATAGAAATTCACTCCCAGCACCTTTAACACCCCTCTCTGCCTGCTGTATTTATTAATATTCGCCTCTCATGTTCCCTGCAGTTTCCCAGAAACAGCCGTCTAATGTTTGCGAGGAAATGACTGAATGACTGTCACACATGTAGACGTCAGTTTCCAACTTTAATGATCCATATGGGGGAATGGATCATTAAGTTTGCTTCATTATGTGTTTTTAACTTGCAGGAATGATGATAGCCGCCCCAGAGAAGATTAACATATGTTTGTGTCTGAAAAAATAAAACACGGAAGTCAACAGTATAGTTATACTACTTTAGAATGTTTGAGTTGAGCAACTTGAAAATCAATCAGTACCAGTGCATCACGATAGAAAATATCATAAAAGAAATATTTGGTAACACTTTAAGATGAGGTTATAAATCATGTACTTTAAACTCTGCACGCCAAAATCTGGTGAGTTTAAAAGGCATGTTTTCTTTAAAAAAATTGCCAAATTGAAACAAAGAATCATCAGACTTTCAATTATTTATGTGTGATGTGCAGTTTTATTGGAAACTTAACCAAATCTAAACCTACAATCGTGATATTTCATCAAAATGTATTTATTTTACATATCTCATTTGAAAATCACCAAAAATAAACCCATTTGCACGAACCAGATCCTGTAAAAACAAAAAATCCTGCACTCCTCAGGCACAACCATGAAGTTATGACTAACTCAGTTGTGACCAACAGTCACAAAAATTCAGGAACTTTTCAGCCAAACTGCAGGCTGTGTTTCCACAGAGCAGTTAGGAGACAAGTATGGAAACAACAATGTAAATAATAAAACATACAATACATCATTACAAACACACCATCCCCACTGTTAAGCATGGTGATGGTAGCATCAAGATGTGGAGATGCTTTTCAGCAGCAGGCCCTGAAAGGCTTCTTTAGGTAGAGGGTAAAATGAATGCAGCAAAGTATAGAGGACAACCTGATGCTTTCTGCCACTGTTGAAATAAACTCACAGCAGATCTAGATTAAAGTCCACCAGAAAACATGCAAGACATTTTGAAGTGAACTGGAAGAAGGTTCTCTGGTCTGATGACCTTTTGGCCATCAGACTAGACGCTATGTTTGGGGGACAATGAAGCATGGTGGCGGCAGCATCATGATATGGGCAGATCCTGAAGGGCTTGTAAAGATAGAGAGTAACATGAATGCAGCAAACTTTAGTGAAATCCTGGAGGACAACCTGCAAGAGAATTGTGACTTGGGAGAAGATTTGTTTTCCAGCAAGACAATGATCCATATCATACAGCCAAAGCTACGCAGAAACAGAGGAATATTGTGGAGTAGCCGAGTCAGAGCCCAGACCTCAATCAAACTAACAATTTGTGGCAGGATTTGAAAAGGGCTGTTCACTCATGATCACTTTGAAACCTGACAGTTTTGCAAAAATGGGAGGGGGAAAATCCAGTGTCCAGGCCTGGAAGGCTTATTTAGACCTAAACACACAGGCTTAGTGCTGTAATTGCAGCTAAAGGTATTTCTATCAAATACTGACTTGAAGGGGGCGGATGCTTAAACAACAACTTACATTTTATATTTTTAATTATTTGACATTACTTTGTAGAAATCAGTTTCACTTTGACATGAAAGAGTCTTTTTTTTGGGTAAATTCTTGTCAAAAAAGCCCAATTAAATTGACAATAACTCAGCGATCAAAAGCAATAAAAGGAGAAAACATCCAAGTACTTTTAATAGATGCTGTATTTCTGAGCAGCTACAAAAAATTCCTGCACAGATTTTCTGCCCTTACAAAGCCTTTGTTTAGTAGCTGTCTTTTCCTCTGTCAACAGTGTTAAATTTACATTACAAGGTAACAAAACAAACCCTCCATTGTTCTATTTCCTATCTACTTATATAACTGGAGTTACATCCAATTATTGTCATTGTAATGGAGGCAGAAAAGCTTCAAGGGCTGAAATTTCTGCCTTGGAAAGCTGCAAATAATGACTCGGTCATCTGTTAATGGGGAACAACAGTAGTTCATGACAAATCCTGCTTTGAATGATGCATTGAGTCATCATGTGTCATGCTTTAGTTAATTGTTACTTGAGTATTGGATTTGTATCCTCATCATAAAAGATTACCAGATATGTAGCTGTTACTGGCAGCGTGCTTGTGAGCTGAAAAATAGCTGATTGCATTCCGCAGCTCTTTCTCTCCAATTTAAGGACGTTTCAGGACAAATATTAAAATTGCATTCATTTTCTCTGAGGCAACCCAATCTAATGAAATGGGACCATTAAAATCATCAGCTGCACACTGTCACAGCCTCTTATTAACACGTTCCAGTGCCCCGTTAAAGCCTCCACAGCTTCGATGCATCAGCAGCCCCGGCTGATTAAACCATATTTACAATGTGGAACCACAAAAGCAGGCAGATCACTTATTCTCTTGGCCTAATGCACAGCAGCATTAGCCTCAGTGCTGCTGTTATAAAACGTGAAGTCAAATCAGTGCTACTCCAGCCGTATGATATTCAGTGCAGATTGGAAAAACAGCCCGCAGCCTCTCAGCTCAGCATTTATCAGGTTAACCCCTCTCATTGCTCGATTTATTTTACAGTAAATGACGAACCAGCATGTAACTTTAAATTATGTGCAACACAACATTAATTATTGAGCAGATAGTGAAGCGGTAATTACAGTGCATCCATAATAACCTGCTCTAATGTCATTTGCTTTTCAGAGTTTCATTTGTTTAGCTCAAACACACTGTGGCTCGCTGATTATTTCTGTAATTTGTTCTCTTCCTTTGCAGGTGTCAGACTTTGCTCATGACTTCCTTCAAAAATATTTTACATTTAATGTACTGTATAAATCTTCTCTAAAGGTCACCGGTTATATGGTGGGGCTGCTGCCTATAGTTGCTGTGGAAAACGAGCGGCAAGTGATTCACAAACCACATCACTGCCTTCATGTGTCTGCTGTGTAGAGTCTGATGAACGCTTCCATCCTGAGAAATATTTAACACTCTGGGATGCAGGATAGCGGTGGAAAGTAACTAAGAGCATCTTCTTAAGTACTTTACTTGAGTATTTCCATTCTGTGCTACTTTCCTCTTTAGGTAAATATTATAGTTTCTATTCCACTAAATTTATCTGACAACTTGTGTTACTTCTAAGGTAAAAGATTTACACAGCGGATAAGAAAACAAGCTTTTAAAATACAACAGGAACATCTTGAGGAACATGACAATGGCCCAAGATGTTGATTTGACCTCCAAACTTCCTAGACCCCATTCTGATCAAGCATCAACAGGATGCAGTGGAACAAGTTTGATTGACAAAATTTCAATTTCTCCAATAGCTTCAAAACTATATTCCCATTCCCCTCACTCTGCTTTGTATCTCGGTAGACATCACTCCCAGGAAACATGAGCATGCCATCAACAACCTCCCAGAGCTGCTAGTGTGATTGTAGATTCTTAGTCTTGTTCTGATTCACTTTCTAAACTAGAGCTAACACAACAAAAGTTATGACGTTGTGTCTTCAGGGATTTAGTGGAATGATTTATGAAGTTGTGACTCTGTTATCTGTCCTAATTCTACCATAAGTGTCATTTTATTCACAGACCGTAATCTCATATTTTGCTCAGTTTGTCTAAAACAGAACTGATCTATTGTGCTGGATATTAATTTCCTGCAGTGGGGATATTTTTGAATGCTTTTTTGTTATTGTCTGTGTCTTGATCTGATAGGAGATATTGTACTGTAGATTCTGTAAAAGTGTCTGTCACAGTAACCTATCTATGGAACCTCACATCTTCCAAAACATCCATAAAATGTCATGTGTGCTCTGAGGTAAGTTATGTAGCCCCTACAAACACGTTTCCTGTTTGTTTTTTTGCACCTGTTTTTGTCTGAGCAAATTTACGAGACAGTCTCTGCCACATGTAGATGGAAGACACGAAATAATTACTAATTCACAGAGAAACACTTTTCTGCTCCGAGCGGCTGATAAGTAAAATCACAAGTGTGTGATGTTGTTTTCTAAAAGCTGTTATTTCCTTCTATCATGATTTTTTTTCTTTTTTTTTGATTAACTTCTATCTTCAGAGGTGGGCAGGTCAAGTGTGTCTCTCTTTATGTGTTGTTTTATTCATCATGCTTTTCTTTACTTTTTCTCTTTTGTGATGTGGGGAATGGGTGATGTCAGGTGTGCTTTTTTTTAAAACCTGGAGGTGGTATGAATGAGAGGATGATTAGGGTAATATGGTGAATATTATCAGTGAGAGAAACAGTGGGTTGAATAGTGATCAGGAGAAAACCGTGGGGAGGTTTATGGGTGGTGGTTGTATGATCAATTAGTGCATTTAAAAAGTGTAGGTGAATGGGATCTTTGTCTTATTTATGTTTTTTTTTTTCCAGGAAACTCTTGTTTCTTATATTATTAATTGCTTTTAATTTGCTTTTTTGTTTCTCTGCTAGGAACATTGCACATAAAACACTGTGTAAGTGTGAATAAAATGGTTATTTTACATCTGTTGTGTCTGGATAGATTTTACTTAACCACTCTAAAGTGATACACAGGAAAGTGCACTCAGGAAGAGCATCCTCCTGGAAGGCCAATGCCCTATCTTGCAATTTTTATTTTTATTAGGAAAGTCATCCGGATCTGCACCAGAATCTAATGGATTCTTCGACCGCCCATGTTCCACCTTTCCAACAAGTTTCATGAATTTCAGCTTGCTGGTGCATGTCATGCTGACACAAACAAACAGACAAGCAGTACTGAAAGCATAGTTCTGCCTCGTCTCTTGCCTTGGTGAAGGAAAAATAACAACTCAACCATGTGGCACAATACAAAAAGACAGGGCAGACAGGACAGCATTCATTGCCAGGTCCAAATTGTATATTAAATCAGTGTCACTGCCAACCCTTCTCATATCCTGGGGAGAGAGAGTTGACCACCAGTTGCCTGCTCAGACACAGAGTGAAGATTTTCACAATGGGAGTTTCATACTGCAGAATGCTGCATCCCAGAGAAACCGGCGTCTTGACCAACCTGCGGGAGTCGTGCAGTGACCAGGCCATGATTGGCAGTGTTCCTACCTGTTAGCACAGCCAACTCTGTTTGTTGCACAGGCCCAGCCAAACACACTGCTGCCAAGAATTGAACCTGGGTGAAAGCAGGCTTATTTCAGCCAAATTTCCTCACGGCATGAAGGACCGGGGTGAAAATCCCTCTGGGGTTTCATGCTCCTCCCAGTTAACTATAATACCCATGTTCTGATATACAATCGAAACTGTAAATAGAATAGAAAGAACAGTGTAGGAGCTCTTTACCTTAGGGGTTCAAAAGTAAAAGAACAGATACACATGAAGTTATTTTGCAGTCAGTCTGTGTCTGAATTCTTTGACCCACAGACATCACCAGAAGCTTTGTATTTTCCCTGACGATGCTCTCCCAGGCCAGGCGACCTCTTAACCTTTAGTATGGTTTGCAGCAAATGGAAAGCACACTCTGATTTGTTGAGCATATTACACCTTTTCACCCTGGAAATGTCCCTGGTTGCAATGACTGCACCACTCAGATTGTTTGTATTTGGCTGAATCTGAACACAGACTATTCCTGGAGACCTCTTCATTTGTCCAGGTGCTTTCATTATCTATGAATGCCAGTGAGCAAGTTCCATTGGCAGGCATATTCACCCAAATCATAACAGAACCACCACCGTGCATGACACAACATGTGGTTTGTGTTGGGTCATGATCTGTTCTTTTTTCCTCCTCATTTTCCTGTTTCCATCATGTTTGTTTCATCAGTACATAGAGCTTGTGTTGCTACATTTTTTAGTTTTCCTTTAGAAAAACACAACTTTTGAACTTTTGAAGATTTTTTTACTTTGTTGACCCTCAGCGTATACTCTTCAGTTCCATGGATGGCTATTTACTCCACATATTGGCAGACAATTCCATCTCAGTCTACTTTAAATTGATATTCTAAAACCTCTGAGCTCTTTGGTGCATAAACTAATGCTGAAACAACACACAGCTGCAGAAGAAATATTTCGTAGTCAAGTGTCGAGCTACATTGCAACGCCTGTCTATCCTAAACTTTGTGAAACAGGATTTCTTAGTTATGATACATCAGCAACAATTAATCTATGAGGTTATTTTAAGTTATATGAGAAGTTGAAAATAATTGAGCTGAATAGGTTTGACCTCTTTAACTTCAAGATGAAACAGGTAAATTGAGCATTGGAATTTTCTATGTTCCATGAAGAGACTGAGACATATTTGTTTTGTTTTAATTATTGTATTCCTATTCTATGTAAAGCACATTGAGGTTACCCATAATGGATGAGGCATAACATTATGACCACCTGCCTAATATTGTGTTGGTCCCCCTTATGTGGTCAAAAATGCTCTGAACCATTGGGCATGGACAAGAGGACCTCTCAGAGTGTCCTATGGGGTCTGGCACCAGGATGTTGGTAGTGGATCCTTTGGGTACTCTGGGTTGTGCAGTGGGGCCTCTGTCAATCAAACTTGTTCCACTGTATCCTGTTGATGCTTGATCAGAATGGGGTGTAGGAAGTTTGGAGGTCAAATCAACATCTCGGGCCATTGTCATGTTCCTCAAGATGTTCCTAATTGTTTGATATTTTTGCCATGTTGTGGGGTGCATTTTCTTGCAGGGGTCGGCCAGTGACATTTGGGATTGCCATTTGCATGAGGGAGTGTGCTTGTTCTGGGGCTATTTTCATCAACACGGATGTTAAAATCCAAGGTTTTCCAGCAGAACACCACATAGTACCAATATGATCAATGTTATTCATTTAACCTGTCAGTGGTTTTAATGTTGTGGCTGATTGGTGTATGTCATATTAGTAAAACCGCCTTGTGACTTTTGGTTTTGTTGATGTAGACGAGTGTAAAAAGCTGTTTAAGAAAAGGTTAATTTTAGTTTTATGTTGGTATATGTGGAATAAGTCCTCACAAAATGAACAGAAATCATGCTTCCTTGCCCACATGAGGTGCAATAAAAAAGTTCAGAGATCGCAAACCATAACTGATTTAAATTTTTCCACCTTCCGCTTCAAAGTAGCCTCCTTGCCCAGCGATACACCCCTTCCAACATTGTTGTCTTGCTTGGAAGGCTCCCTAGAAGTCCCGTTCTGTAAAGCACTGCCATGAATCTCCTAAACTATGTGAGAACGGCGACCCTTCAACTTGAATTTAATTTTGGAGAAGAGGAAAAAGTCGAAGGGAGCCAAATCTAGTGAAGAGGGCAGATGATGAGCAACAAATGTGTTACAACTGGAGCACCCAAATGCCATCTTCCTACAGTTCAGGTACACTGTGCCAAATGTTGTCTGTCAGACACCTGAGGAAATCACAGAAGAACTCGACAGTACAATCCTAGAGGATTAACCCACAGTGCAAAACTGTGTGAATGTTGAAGAAAACAACAATCATGCTCCTGGTGCTCCTGACCACATGCGCCTTCTCCGATCTTGCACTGTGAAATCTGTTTTTGGTCTCTTTTTTTGTAGCCACTGGCCCACCTCTTGTTACAGGTGATGATCTCGACATGAAGACTGGTTCATCCCAGACCTGTCGACTCTCACATAAGGTGATGTTCGCTCTCTGTTTGAGGGTCATGCTGGAATCACATGTGTGCCTCAGTGGTCACATAAACCTGTGTAACTGGTCTCGCTGTTGATTGTGCGATATCACACAGCATGCCAACTTGTTGCTGCCCGTGCATGATCCTTGCGTGCAGGACAGTCTTTGGACTTTTTGATCACACCTCGAAGTCTGTATGTGTGTGCATTAAAGAAGATCTGATAGTCTTTCAAAGCAAACCAGATTAGAAAACGTCTTAATCTCATTTAAATGCCACTTAAATCTTTTGCAACATTTTGTGTATGCTTGTACAGCCCTATGTGAGTTTTACTTATGCATATCTTCTTTGTTATGTCTTTGCATGTGCGTGTTTGAGTGTAGTTTTATTACTCATGTTGTGGAGATATGAATGTGTTTATATAGTGGAGATTATGGGGACAGAGAGCAGATCTGCAGAGCGTTAATTGCTACATTTTAGGGTGAAGACTTGGTTTCGGGTTTGGTAAATCATGGTTGGGGCAAGTCTCCAGCAAATGAACGTAAGCCAAATTAATGTCCTCTGAGGTTATGGAAACATGACTGCGTGTGTGTTATTAAGTTCTTTATGCTCGTGCAGCAGGTAATTCGGGTAATTGAATAGTCTGTAGGAATAAAGTGTGCCATGCCAGAATGAACTCTTTTATAAGTAATACCTACACATACACACACACACACACACACACACATAGACAGACACAGCAGTGAATCACTTTCATCAAATTAAAGTGACTCTGGCGCCTCAGGGCTTGTGTTATTTGTTTCTTCCTTTACCCCTCACCCACTTCTTTTTCTTACTCTGATCTCTTTGCCCTGTTCTCTTCCAATGTGATGCTGCTATAAATGCAATTCCACAAACCTGACTTTTGAGGAAAAAAGTCAGATTTTTTTTTGTTCCCTTGTCTCCATCCCTGTAGAAGTCATGTGCAGAACTTTAAACGTTTAACTGCTGTCCCAATGAGGAAAAATTTGTCTATATACAACAGAACCAGCTGACAGTTGAAATAGACAGCAACCTGTCTCTGCAGGAAGAATTCTAGCTGACATATTTCGCTCTAAGAACCGTAATAGGGAGAAGCATGCCACCCTTTCCCATCCTCCGTAGGAACACAGTGCAAGACAGACACACACCTCACTCCTTGACTTGCACTTTAAGTTAATCATTTATTTAATGGAACAGTTTGGATCCGAGAATGTCATTTTTATTGGACTATTTTAAATGTGCAAGTGAAGACCCACAAGTACGACTGTCCTTTTTTCTCCTTATGTCTGCAGATTCCTCACATACGGTCTTTTTCCATTATTCAAAAGAAATATCTAATATTCATACCTAAATGAAAGCTGTTCTATAATGTAGTGTGAAAGAGGGGGGAAGATGGGAGCAAGGGACAAGGACGACGGGCTGGAGGTCAGGAGGGACGGAGGAATGATGGTGTGTGTTGTGGATGGGTGGCTGCTTATGTCTGTACGTGTTTGAGTGGATTTTGCACATGAGAGAGGAAAAAAAACAGAAGAATCAATGAAAGGCAAGAAGAAATCAAGAGAAGTGAACTCAAAGTGATCATATCTTCACCCCCATGTTTCTTATCCTTGGAGACCAAAGGAAAAACATTAATTTGCTGTGTTCTTCTCTAGTGTGGCCGGAAAAAAAAGGCCTTTTTTATAAGAAGAGAGGACAGATTGACGGCGCTCCTCCCATTCATCTCTGCTGCATGTCAGCTCGGAGAGTGTGTGATGTAGGGCAGCGCTGTCTCGCTACATCGTGTCTCAGTTAAGGTTCATATTCTCACCATTCTTTCCTACACGCCTCAATGACTTCATCAGCTCTCCTCCACCTCCTCATCATCTGTCCATGCGTCGCCTTTTCTCTGTGTGTCTGTCTCTCTGAAACCCTCTCCTCTGTCTAAAGGCCTTTTTTCTGTCTGTTTGTGTCTACTTCTCCCCATCAACTCACTTCTTTCCTTTCGCTACAATTTCTGTCCAGCACTGTCAATATGACTTCCCTCTCACTGAATCCGTTTGTCGTTTAGTCAATTCATCAACTATTTCCATTCCAAACATTGTCCGAGCTAATTAACTGCAACGAGCCTCCACCCTAAATTAGATCATGCTGTGAGCATCACTTTCTTCTCTTGCCCATTTTTCACTGCAAAAATAACTCTGCTCTAACTTTTGATGGACGACAACATGCCAAGGGTGACCAAGTTCAACGACAAGTCTAACAATTTGATAAAATCACATGATAAAACCTCACATTATATCAGCTGCTGGGACTATGGACACCCTGAAAGCCAGGAGAGTAAAAATAGATTTCTCTTGAGGAATCCTTTTTTTCCCCAGTTTTATCTAAATTGAACTATTGGTGAGCTAAGCCGTGGTTAAAGGCATTTTTCAAATTATAATTGAATATAGCTGCGGACAGATAATTCCCTCGTTTCTGTTTTAATGCTAACAATGAAAATTCTTGTCCTCCTTACCCTCCATGCTGAAAGAGTCATTTATTTAACCCCTTAAAACTACATACCTACAATATTTAGAAGCTTTTTCTCTCCCCCTTTTCGCTTTTTGCCTTAAAATGACTTAAGATGAAACTCTACACTGTTGCTTCCTTTAGAATTAACAAATCTCTTAAGTCCCTGCCTCAGCTACAACTCTGCTCAAACACTGTAAAACTGCTACACAATGGCAAGCTGTAATGCTGGATGAATTCAGCCTTACATGATTGAACTGGCAACCAATTCCAATGAAGTATAATGACACAGAAAGCTCCACCTCACAAGATGACAGGATTGATTCCATACATTTCTTACGTATAAAACCCCTGGAAGTCCGGATCTGTGCATGGAAAAGGTCAACCATTGCATTTCACACCTGTTTACTTCAGATGTCTTTCAGCATATAAAAAACATTATATGGACACGTTAATAGGGTTTAACCGTCCTCTTGTGTTTGGGTCGGCACCGACCCGTTTTTAGGTTTTAAATGCATAAAAGAACCACATAAATTAGTTTATTGCATCAAGGCTTTTTGACTTTGTCAGGAACCTCTATTTCAACAAAATAAAACCAAAACAAAATGTTTTTCACTAAATTATAAAATGCTCTGGTTGAAATTATGACCTTTGTGTTGTTCGGGTCGGTTTGACCCAGTTATAAAAATAAGATTATAAAGCAATAATTAGAGCCAAAACTGAAATCATCAGGTCACTGTCAGCCAACAGGGGATTCTCAATTTGCCTTGTTTTCCCATATACCTGCACAAAAACAAACAAAGACGGCCATGTCCAGACATGTGAGGTCAATTCAGTATAGAGTTGGTGACTTGCAGAGTGCATCGGGGTATACTGACAAAAGAAAGGCCCAGAGGCCCACACCAAAAATATTAAAACCAACATTTTCATGAATAAGGAAGCCTAACAAGGTAACCAAGAGATGAGAAACAAATTGGATGATAGAAAATTCTTTTTAGTGAAGAGCTGATTTAAGACACCGGTCAAAACTGACCCATTAACACAAGAGATGGTAACAGAAAGCAAACACAAGAGGAAGGTTAAGAAACTTGATTTTCACCTGAAGGAGTCTTTTAAAATGCTAAAAAATCCAAAAAATTCAAAGTTGCTTTTTTAAGTTCTGATTTTTTGGTTCATTTGGGGACAGCAATACCATTCCAATATGTGTGTAATAGACCCCCTGAAGGATACCAGTTTTGCTAAAGCTTTACTGAAAGACACAACAGTAACTTAACAGCACTGACTGGACTTGCTGGTTGTGGCTCAGTGACAGGGTTGATGGTTTGTTGATCAGCTCTAGATGGTCCTAAAGGAAACAATTTATATTTTGCCGGCTAGCTGGCTAGTAACACTAAAAACAGTCATGGTTATGGTTAGGGTTTGTTGAACAGTAGTTTACCAGTTTTAGTTCACCGTCCTTCACATGACCCACAACCCAATGAAATAAAAAGTGCACTGAGGGGAACAGCTCTACCACTTTTGGATTTCTTCTCAGTTTGTTGGAGAAAAACACTTTTCTTTTCCAGCTATCGAGGCAAAATGTTGCATTTAAACTGTATCCTCTACTGGGCAGGCAGGTGCATTGCATGATTGATACTGAGCTGGATCAAACTGTGACTGCCTTGCAAGCAAAGACATGTTGGGAAACCTACAGTTTTTACACATACAGCAAACACAGAGTGACATGTTTTAGGCGATCTGGAGAGTCTAATCTAATACTCTCATCTATGTCTGATTTATCTTCACCAATTGCATTTGGCAGCTAATCAGTAAACACTCTGCTGTGATCACCAGCAAGTAGACATGCAGTTTGATGTTGAACGGGTTGTGTACAATAGGTTTGTCAGGTCCAAAAACTAAAACAATGAGCTGAAAGGTGCCATAAAGCTCAGTAGAGCTGAAAAGAGCTGCAGAATTAAGTGATCCTTTTGTCATATGGTGGTAATAGTGAAGAATCTGGAATGAATAACCGTCAAACTTTTGCAAAAAAAAAAAGGAGTTGGTTTGTTTTTCTCTTTGCAAAAGGGAAAGCCCAACACTTGAGTCCTCAAACATGACCTCTGCTGTGCACAAGTTCCTCTCATGTGCAGCTGGGCTTCCCAGAATAAATTGTAAAGCCCAGCCCACAACTAACTGCCAAAGAAGGAGATATGAGAATCACTTGAGAAGCAGCACAGTGGAGTCTTATGCTTGTTAGAAGCACCCCCATGACTAATACATGTCAGTAAGACTGAAAATTGAGTCCCTTTAACACTGCTTGCAGACATGCACTTAAACGCCATCTGAGAAAGGGAGATGTGGGAAATGACAAAAGGAGTATAAAAAATATAGGAAGATAGAAGGTGGCAGGAGAGCAGTGTCATGACAGAGGTTTAAATACAGGTCCTCAGATATTTTCCCCCATCTTTTATGGTTTCATTTCCTGGTTTCCTGGGTAACTGCAGAGTGGTGGCTGTCCTGATAAAGAAGACAAAGAAAACATGATGGTACAGAGAGGATGAGAGAAAGAATAAGAGGTCAATGAGAGGGAAATAAGGGGAAAGTGAAATACATTTGAAACATGACTGGATCAAAAGGAAAGTGGGTTACCAGCATGAGAAGTGAGTGGATGCAGGCCCGTTTCCTCCTATACGCAACCTACGCGGTTGCGTAGGGCCCCGAGCCACTAGGGGGCCCCCAAAAGCTGATGGCCAATGGGACGTCACGTCAGTTAATATTTATTATGTATGTATTGTGCCGAGTCGGCACAATACATGCGCAAAGGATGCGCGTGTATTGTGCCGAGAGGCGCGTAGAGCAGCGCCACCAAGTCAGCCTGAGGTAGGAGAGAGAAAAAAAAGACGCAATGATTGACAGCGCGAAGCATCAGCATCTGACCAATCAGCGGTCAGATGCGCTGGCAGGCAGTTGCTTGCAGGTAGAGAGAGAGAGAGGTGGCTTCCAAACGTCAGTACGATTCGGGAGCTAGCAAAAGTAAGAAAAAGTACAAACAAGAAGAGGCTCGTGCTTCACTTGAAGGTGGGTATGTTGTTTAAATAAAAAAG
>OMNN01097016.1:8723-22107 GCA_900302755.1 Chromis chromis
TAAAAAAATGTCCAATGCTACCACTTTTGCAATGGAATGGTCGATAATTTAGTTCATTACTGTCGCAAAAAAACATCAAAAGCAGTATATGACAGCAGAATATATTTCTACAGCGCTGCTTTGGGTAATACGCTCATCTAATTTGAACAATAAAGTACATCAAAAACACTGTTGCTCCTCTGCAAGCTTTATTTATACAATATGTGTTTTATTGTATTAAACACATCTTTCACTTCCACTTATTGCCTGAGCAGTCAGAACAAGGACAAGTACAACGTGAGTATGATATTGAAGAAGTTATCTTAACGAAACTACACAGTGTGATTTATGCTGCTCTTTACTTTCTGGCTTCACGTAAACCTTTTGAACCTGCCGTGCACATACAGCGTAGGGTTATATGAGTCATAAGCAAAACAATTATTGTGAATGTTTACACTGAACACAAAAATGTAAACACAGCATGCAAATGGTCTTCTTTTCTGACTTAGAGGAAATGTTAAAAAAAAAAACTCCTTTCTATTGTTTTGCTTGGAAAAATTTTAAGTTTAGCCAGTATTGCTTTTGAGTTGCTCAACTGGTGGCAGATTCACGACCATTGAGTTACCAGCTACAACCAGTACACAGACACTTCACTGACCAGTGACTATAAAATAACAAAATGCCCCAATGACAAGAGAAAGTCAGCATTCTGGATGCTGCCATGTCAGTTCGGGCTGTAGCCAGACACTTGAATGTCCACAACTCAACCATTTGTGGAGAATTCATTTTATCCAGCTCTAGATGAAAGCGTCCCACAATGTGATCTTGTCCCTTAAAATGTCTGTCTGTCTGTCAACTTCACCAAGCCTTTAGGAAGAGTAGGACAACATCCTACAAGCCAATATTAACAACACTGACTGTATGCGTCGCAGATGATACGCAATACAAATGACTGACACACTCTGTACTGACTATCATTTCCAATAGAGTGTACGTGGCTGTTTCATTGCATCAGTTCTGTTGTAGAGATGCCATGTGTTGGAATAGCAAACGCTTATTCTGTTAAAAAGAATGAATAGGTTTCACTATGTTTTGGTATTGTTGTGTCTCCAGGTTTTATACCCGGCTCAGGACCATGAAGGTTTTCAACAAATTCATGAAATATGGGCAAACCAACACTTACAAACTACAGTAGACTATCTAAGGGATGAAGTTACGTAGCAGCCATCATCTGGTACTGGCAATATAAATATTGATATGGTGATCAAAACCCCAAGGTGGAAGCCCTGTTTGATAAAAGTTGTCATTTCCTGTATACCGTTAGTTTAATTTATAAAATATAAAAAAAAAAAATCAGCCATTTCTGTGTTCAAAAGTATAAATAGAAGACTGGCCTATTTTTACATTTGCAGAGCAGGACTCTGTGGTGCATACACAACATGTGCTGCTCTCAGCTGGAAGTCTGAACATGCATTTTAGCATTTCTGACTGGCATTCAAGGTTTGTCCACATTGCCTTAAAGCTGCACTAATCAATATAATCCTTTTTAGACATGGGCTTGGTAACATTTCTGCTTCATCAGTCAGACATAGGTCACTTTTACATTAATGTTCCTCACGGCTTCATTGGGCATGATTGGACGGTACATCAAGTGATAAAATACACAATAATACACTAATTAACAAATGAATAAGTCTAAATTAAGGGCTAATTATGTCCAAATAACTAATATAATGATGATATATATGATATACACTGATCAGGCATAACATTATGACCACCTGCCTAATATTGTGTTGGTCCCCCATATGTAGTCAAAAATGCTCTGAACCATTGGGCATGGACCAGAGGACCTCTCAGGGTGTCCTATGGGGTCTGGCACCAGGACGTTGCAGTGGATCCTTTGGGTACTCTGGGTTGTGCAGTGAGGCACACACTAGGAAGTTTGGTTTGATTGTTTGATGTTTTTGCCATGTGGTGGGGTGCATTTTCCTGTGGGGGTAGGCCAGTGACATTTGGGATTGCTATTTGCATGAGGGAGTGTGCTTGTTCTGGGACAATGTTTATTTGGGTGTCCAAGTCTCATCAACACGGATGCCAAAATCCAAGGTTTTCCAGCAGAACACCACATAGTACCAGTGTTATTCACTTCACCAGTCAGTGGCTGATCTGTGATCAGTGATTTGTAAACACTGAAAATTCTGTCCATGTGTGATGAAAATCTAACTAGTACTTTGCAAACAATAAATAAACACCCTGTTCTTATCCAGCTATGATGGAGCTGCTATGTAACAAATGATTTAACTGCAGCTTATAAACTGTGACTGTGTGTGATAGCTCACCTGTCTGATATTAATACGAACAGTGTGACTTGACGTTGGATCCTGATCGATCCTGTCTCCATGTCAAGGATAATTTATAGTTAGAAGTAATTAATAAAGTCACAGATTTTTCATAAATGCACGCAGCCCCTTGTAGACGCTCAGGTATTTAATAAACTCAGCGAAAAAACTCCTACAAACGTTGAATTCTATTTAACGTTTTCAAAACCTGGATTATATCAGGGCAAAATAAGTGAGAAATGTGTTTTATGACTTGATCACATAAACTGTCTTTGGTGCTCTCTGTGATGTTAATGGACCAACATTGGTGCAGGCAGACGAAGTCATGCAGTTAAGATTTTTGCCGAGGTGAAAGTGATTCAGAAATGTTTCTAGGTCAGACCTGGTAAGACTTCCATTTTGACTTTTACACAGATGTGACCAGGGTGCTCCATCAGGCATGTTCGGTTGCTGTCAGACTAACAGGAAGGAGTACATGTCTGACAGGGCTTTAATTTCACACAGTATTAGTAATCAGTCCCTCCAGGATTTCGCGGGTGTTTTTCAAGATTGTTGCGGCCTAAAATGCCTGAATTCGTGGCAGCTTTTCTAAAAAATTGCGGTGTAAGTTGCGATGTTTTAAGCATATTTGTTGCGATGAAATTGCTCCTTTTTTTTTTTTTTTTTACAGCCCATAGCCTAACTTTGTAGTTTTGGTTAAGTCTTTCTATCCACATCACACCCTGCACCAAAGGACAGACAGACTAAAGTTAGCTGGTGAACACACTCTGATTACTAGCTAATGGGATAGATAGTTCCCTCAGTTGGTGGAGGCCAAAACAGAGCTAAAAGGATAGTGACTTTTTATGAGGAACCACAACTTTAGATCAATGCTAATGTTGTTCCATGCTTGGTAGATGTGTAATTACAACCAGCTATTAACAATTTCTTCTTTAGAAGGTCATATTATCCCTGTCAGACTTGTTTTTTCTAGCTTTGAGTGCTGCCCCCAGGTGGCCAAAACAGTTTAAATAAACAGGAAGTAACTGAAAGAGTTTTTTCCTTCCTGGAGATGACCTCCATTTAACTGGATATCACCTAGATCACTGTAATTAGGCGCCTGTAGATGACCAAGTATCTGTACAGTTGGTCTGCCAGATTTTTTTTTTTCCATGATCTTCCCAGGTTTTAGATTTTGCTTTAAATCACTGTGTTCAAACATATTCAAGTGCTTTGGAAGTATAGCTGAAAGGAAGTCATTCAATTTTAGAGCTGTAACAGCTCGCAAAGGCTGAAATCTTTGTATGACATTACCAATTATTGAAGAGCTCTCTTATTTAAAATATCTTAATAGGTATTGCTTCAGTGAATGCAGGTGCACTGCAGAGGCCAACCAATTAAAACTATTAAGTTAAAAACACATAGACAGGGCTGATTTTGAGGCATATAGAGCATGGTGCATAATTAAACTGATTAGCACTTCACTTACTTTGACTGACAACCATTATTAAACATTTTGTAGTTTGTCTATACAAATATCTTTTTACTTAATTTTAGGGATTTACTTTGAATTGATAGAGACATAACCAAATGCAGTCATATATAAGTAATATATTGCATATGTAAACATTCAGTATACTGGTGCTGCATCTGTAGGTCTTTTCACTAACCCCTTGCAGTGCCTCTGATGTCCCAGTATCCTTGTCCATTATATGTCAGTATGATGTAGCGTGTTAATCACATTGTCAATATGTCTCTATACAGCAATGTCACCCAGACATATTGTACTATATAGCGCATTTGGCAATTAAAGGGATTCTGATTAGCATTGCAACAGCGAGTCCTTGCCAGGATCAAGTATCTCTGCTGTCAAACATCACAGAATACACAGAGCTAGATGGAGGTCACAGCTCCCTGTTGCCACTCTTGTGTTTTGCTGCTGCTAGAAACTTGGTTTTAAAAAGGTTCTTAATGTGAGCATAAACATTTTGTCTGACTTCACGCACATTTTGTTTGTGCACTGAGGCTCTCAACATAAAAATTCTTTCCATTTGTCTGTGCTCTTGGATTCAAACGTCAAAGTTTGTGTCTTGCTTTACCAAACAAGTGCAAGAACAAAGCAGGGGTACGTACTAAATATCTCATGTGAATATAAAGAATCCAGAGGGTAGCAGCTCTGTTGTCTTAACAGATGGTGTAACACCTACACTGCAGCAGTCAATTGCTTTTTTGTTCTCTCGAGTATTTATAGCTCGCTCCCCCAACCTTGCCAGCATTTCACTGCCATGTGCAGAGAAAACTCTATTCAGTCATTTTAAGTTGTGCGCCTGTGCAACAACAAATTCTTTATTATTGCAACCAAGTTAATAAGGATCAGACTTTTTCATTTGGAGTTCCTAATGCTATTAAAGAATATCATGATTGTTTTTTAGGAACAATAATAGAATGTGATTAACTGTTTCAATCCATTATGTAGACCAAACTTTGGTCTGGAACTACTGTACACTTAAACTGTACCAAATACAGCAAATGAGCAAGCATCAGTATTAGTCAAGACTTAAACTATGGTCTGTATTTAAAGCACATCCCATCTAATGTGAAGTGCCATATGACATGCAGTAAGGTTGTGAATATGCAGATGTGAGAAGTAATAATTATCTTTTCAGCCAACGCTGCATAATGACTGTCGATCAGCAAACAATAAAGACACATCGTTTCTCATGAGATATTATGCAAGGTTTTATTTTGAAGCACAGGGATGTAGATAATGATATAGTGACTCTGTACTCTGTATCTCTGTCATGTCACGTGTCTTACATTAATGATATGCACAAAAAAAGTTGTGAGACCAGTAGAATATTTGGAAATTATGTTTCTTGAAGTTGTCAATGATTCAGACTGGTCCTTGTACCTTTAATCGACTGCAGGACTGTATCAGTTCAACGTATGACTCCATATAGCCAACAAGCAGCTGTAGATGACCTGTGCTGTTAAGCATCATTTATTATTTATTAGGTCTTTGTAGACAGATATGCATTATAATTCTATAAATGATTTGGATTGTAGTCGTTTCATCAATGCTGCATACTTCCATCACGTATCCTATTTCATCTTCCAGGTGGAGTCACTCTATTATCAGTTAAGTGATGTCGATGAGGTTGCTGCATTGTGAAAATGATTTTAGGATGCAAGATGCTTCATGCACAAAGCAGAAGCATATGAATCCACAATCTCTTATAAGAACTGGGAACATTTTCTGTGAGAGCATCTAAATGTTGATGTCAGCTGATTTGTAATTGCTGCACTATACAGGTCAGAATTAGCATCATGCTAAATATGTTGGTTGGTATCTGTGGGTTATTTTCTCAATGGATTGATTAGTTGTTTGACTGTTTTCCAAAGCCAAAGAAAAAAAACTTGGCTTTTGTCACAACCCAAAGATATTCAGTTTACTGTCACAGAGAGGCAAAGAAACACAAAAATATCACATTTAAGAGGCTGGAATCAGAGAATTTAAACTTTTTATATTTTTGTCTCTCATCTAAAACTATCAATTAATTAATTGGTTAAATAATGCAGCTCTACTCTTTAGGCAAAGTCAGAGAGATACCTGTGTGTTTGTTACACCATGTATGAATATCATCATCTCTTTGTGTAAACTTTGTTCTTGTCAGATAGATAGTTCATGACCACTCACTATGTAAAAAGCTGCATTCATCTTTGCCGTGTGACAAGTCAAGGAAGTTGTGAAACTGATGTGAAAAAAAGGTTTAAGAAATCTAGTAGAAGCCAACAGTATGTTTCAGCTTTGTCAGTAGGTTGGAGAGATTATTAAAGTGAATAGTGAGATGAGTTCTGCTTCGGACCGAGGAGAACCAAAAGCAGGACATAACACAACATCTTGCAGTAAAATGTATTTCTAATTCACTGATAGAATACAACGGCGAGCAATGCTTCACTTTGCGTTGTCTCTTTGTTGCCACAGCAACCGCATTTGACAGGTCCTTGTCAAAAACAAGTGTTCAATATCTCCCTCATCGTCGAAGCGTCTCACAGAGAACACACAAGGTCAGTTTGTAAAATTCAGTGAAACCAATCAAAAATGTTTGGTCTTGAAAAAAGCTCCACAAATATGTGGGCATCAACAATGGTGACAACTTACTGTAGCATCTCGTGCCTACTTCTACATCCTGTGTCGTCCTCTTAGCCATTTGTTTCCCCTTTCAAGGATCCACGGTGCACTAACTGAGATGCCGCTGAGCGTGCTCATTTGCATTTAACAAGAGATCAAGAGTAAGTGGCAGACACCTCTCGAAACTCATCTAATTTGCTCCATAAAACTATTGCCAGCGTGTAACACAGCCCATATTTCCATTGTAATATGAAGAGCTGTCTGAAAGTGTTACGAGAGCTGATTCAGTACATTTCATTTCACATAATCAGTGGAATCATTTGATTATTGATCCCTCTGATGAATGTGCATTACTGGAGGAATAAATGACACAGCCGCCCAATAAATTACCTTTTCCAGCAGTTAACTTTAAAGGCATTTTCAATCAAAGTCCAATGTCGTTTGTGGCATGATGAGACGGTGTCTGGAAGGCGATCCAGATCAATACTAGCCTTTATACTCTATGTTAAAGCACTGGAGCTTCCACAGTCTCCAATACTGTACAATTATTGTTTACTTGCTTTATTTACCATCATTGATATTTGCTGATAAAACTATTGTCTTTTTTTTATTTATTACATATTGGATATCGGCCAATCATGTCACCTTCTCCAAATATCACTAAGGTTCCTACTCGACCACAGCTTCAGATAATTACTGAGTAAAACCTGTTGAACATTGTACATTCTCTCTATTGATTCAATTTCCGTCTTGCCTTTTGTTAATTAAATCTTAACGATGGTAATCTATCACTGGATACATGTAGGTGGTTACCTGCCTATTACCCCTAAACAATTAGCTTTGGTGATCACACATGTTATCGGAAAAACTTTATTAATCAAATGTGGTGAATTAATACTATATAGTGTTATATGGACCACCATCTTTTTCATGCTTCTCATGAGATTTTTTTAAACGTGTTTTTCGTATCACGTGAAGCTATGGTTGATGGTACACGATCTGTCCTTGCAGGGTGTCCCATCTGCAGCTGACATTAGAGCAGAACTCCCAACCCGTCAGTGCTGCTGAGTGCTGCAGTGGTAATTAGCCCAAAAAGTGGATATGTGATCACCAAGCTGCACCTCAGACAGAAGCAAATGTAAATCAAGTCCTATGTTGAGCACGGAAAGTACAGCAAAGTGAATTTCTTAACAGTCAGCAAAAAGAAATGCTGTTAATGAACTTGTATTACTGAAATAACAGGCAACACGTGAATATTAGGAACTACAGGGTCTAATTAAAAATTTTACACTAACTTTGGAATGTGGTCTAACCGTAGAAGGTGTTGCTTGTAGTGAGGAACCCACTGGAATTCCTCAAGTTTGGCAGTTTTCCTCACCTTGGTGGATCTTCTTAGCATCTTCCAGTCTACTGATTTGGTTCGATAGTCGGGTCTGAAGTTCCAAGTGTGCAAATGCATCCAACTCTCTAACTTTTGAGGCTCTTATGTGGATCCTTCTGCTGTTTGATGCTGCAGGTATTTAATAAAGTCAGAGGAAAGATGCCTACAAACAGCTGGAAGTAGAGTATGTCGCTTGTGAATGTCTGTCCGTTGACGTGATGATATGCAGTTCAGACTTGTGCTGTGCTGAAAGTGACATGGTTACGTTAACATGTCTGACCTAGTAAGATTGCTGTCACGACTTTAGGGAAAAGCAACCTGGATGCTCATTCAGACATGAAACTGACACATTCAGGTGCAATCGAATTAACAGAAAGGAGTGTAGAATTGCAGAGATTTATCAAATAAAACCATTTTTTACACCATAGTGGCTCAATACGTTTTAGAATCAGGTCTGTTTTAACCAAATCAATGTTGTATTTTGCTTAGAGAAGCGTATAGTGGCAATATTAGCTTATTATTATAATATCAATAGCAATAGTGTTTGTGATTTACATTTTTGTCAGTGTTCTCAGGTAGTATGCAATATTTTCTATTTTTGTTTCATAATGTGTGTAAATATGCTCATTTATACACTGATCAGCCACAACATTATGACCATTGACAGGTGAAGTGGATACCATTGATCATATTGGTACTATGTGGTGTTCTGCTGGAAAACCTTGGATTTTAACATCCATGTTGATGAGACTTAGACACCCAAATAAACATTGTCCCAGAACAAGCACACTCCCTCATGCAAATGGAAATCTCAAATGTCACTGGCATACCCCTGCAGGAAAATGCACCCCACCACATGGCAACAACATCAAACTACCAGGAACATCTTGAGGAACATGACAATCGCCCAAGATGTTGATTTAACCTCCAAACTTCCTAGACCCCATTCTGATCAAGCATCAACAGGATGCAGTGGAACATGTTTGATTGACAGAGGCCCCACTGCACAAGCCAGAGTACCCAAAGGATCCACTGCCAACGTCCTGGTGCCAGACCCCATAGGACACACTGAGAGGTCCTCTTGTCCATGCCCAATGGTTCAGAGCATTTTTGACCACATAAGGGGGGCCAACACAATATTAGGTAGGTGGTCATAATGTCATACCTGATTGATGTATATGCTCACTTACATTACAATGTACATTTTGTGTGAAATTTTGCTTTGACATACACTGAGATAGGATAATAAAATGAGTATCAGGAGCAAAGTCATTATTTTAAATGTCCGAGCAGGTCAAACTCTGACTGTTTCCTCTGGGATACACACATTCTGGGCTGAACTTTCACATCCAGATGGCTCGGTCTAACAGCCATCTGTGGCTGCAGGATCCAAATATATATATATAAAAAAACAAAAACACAAAACCAGTTTGTAATCATTGACCCTGTAGGAAATGTTAGTTTTGGTCAGTTGGCATAAAAGACACCCACTGTTTTAATATGTCTTGTCACACAGGGACATTGTGCAAAAAATAACATTATAATGTTATGGTAGTAACCTCAGTAATAAATTGTATTGAATAACCTCCTTGTCTTATTTCTCAGAGCCAAGAACAATGAAAACAAACTAGAGTCAGAACAAGTGGTGCAATAGCATGAATATCAAACAATCTTCTGCTCTGATGAAAGAAAAAAAACTATTTTTCATCCTTCTAGTCATTAAACTGCTCAATATGCACTGGAGTTAAGAGCAGGGTCAACAGGCAATTGATTCCTGCCTGTGTTAAATCCAAATCCTTTCTTTTTGTATGCAATAATAACAACTCACAATGTCTTGAAAATGCTCATGAATTACTGTGGAGTCAAACCATAGCCATCAAAACAGAACAGGCCTAATGCAGTGAGTTAGGGTTAGTGTTTTAAATGCTTTAAAAGTCAAACAAGCACTTTAATCGACAGCTGGCGCAATCATATACTAGTTTTAAGAGCTCGCTGGGTTCGACGTGAGTGTGTGTGTGTGCACATGTATGGGGGTGGGGCAGTAAAAGGGGGGTTAATCACCCATGTGAAAAAAGGAAAACCTACAAACAAAAGCGTTCAAAGGCCCTTTCATATGTTTTCTATTGAAATTTGGTGAATATTCTGTCACCGGGGCTTTTGAAGTGATTGCTGAGCATACAGTTCAGAGAAATGCTCATTTGGGCCACTGCCTCCCCAGTCTTTGTTGTCATCTTCATTGTGCTTTGCTGACCCTGTGCTTTTCTAAAGAGCAACATCCCACACCTCCGATTAATGCCTCATTAGGCCTGATGCTGGCTGTGAGCAGGGGCGCTGAGCACGTCTCACGTCTATTTAGGCACGACTCCCACACCCAAACTTTCACCGCTGAGGAGAAATTATTAAGAAGCACACCAAAACCTGGGTACTGTTTAACTCCCCTTTTCTCACACCCTCCACTTTGTAGCAGGGCCAGAGTGCACCTACGGCTCTTTTTATTTGCCGAGGCTTATCCACGATCTGTTCATGTGATTGTCTCACTATTCTATGCTGCTTTCAATCACGTCAGCCTCCATGAAAAAACAAATCTGACTCTCAGGTGACCAGTTAATGTGAGGTTTAACTTTGCGTATTGTTCCATGGTCATTACCATGCATAAAATGTAGTGTCGGCTTAAGTGAATAGCAAAACCTTCTATTGTGTTGAATAATTGTTTCTCTGTACAATACATATATACGCAAGGGAATTTATTGGTGTTGACCTTGTATATATAAGACGTTTAATGTCCAGTGGTTTTGTATTTTTCAGAAAAACTGAATAATTAAGCCTGATGGTTTAGGTAAAACAAGCTCTGCTCCAAAAGCCCAGCTAATTTGGTTCATTTAGGCTTGTGAGAAAGCTGACAACTGAACCCTGATGGAGACCAAAAACAACTGGGCCGAGACTGTTTGAAAGTATAGATTTAGCAGTAATACCCTCAAATTATGCGTCTCATTTTCACCCTGTTTTTTCCCATTTGTCATTATTCATATTCATTTGCAGCCTACAGTAATAACCTACTAATAATGCGCATAATGACTTGTTTCTCTGTGAGCTCTCGGTGCCACCAGAGAACATTAATATAAACATAAGAATCTTTAAAGTGCAGACTGTCAGTCACCTAGATTTGAACGTGGATGCTGGTGATGTGTTGGCCTGTATGACTTCATGTGATACAGAATTGTTTTGTTTGTAAAATAACATCCGTGTGAGTATGAACCAGAGCTACAATGCAACAATGCACTTTTTTTCTCCCCCCTTGACCCAGTTCAAGTTAATCGAATTGCAGGTCTGGAAACACCTTTTGAGCTCTTTTATGGATTGAGAAAATTATCCAATAAATAGACAATAGTCTAAAACAGGGGTGCCCAACCCTGGTCCTTGAGGGCCACAGTCCAGCATGTTTTAGATGTTTCCCTCTTCCAACACACCTGATTCAAATGATCAAGATCGTTATCAGGCTTCTGCAGAGCTTCATGATGAGCCGAAGTTCACATTTTGGACATACTTGGTTTTTATAATACAGTACCAGAGATTAATTCAGTTAAAAAAATCTATAATGCAAAAATCTAGATGAAAATTTACATATAGTTTCAGTCTTTATTCCAGCTCGAGGGACTGTGGTGGATAGTCAGTGGGTCATTTACATTTTCTTCCTAATTTATGCTTTCTATTTCACGAGTTTCCCTCCAAATGTGGCTCAAATTCTAACTAAATTTCCAGAAAAATGCAAATTTATGTGCTTTTCCATCTAGTATCTGGTCTGACTGCACTTCAGTATCATTCTGCTGTCGGGGACAGGGCTGTATAGGCCATATAGTTCACATAGATATGTATTTCTTTTAAGCAGTCATGATCGTCCGAGGCAGTGCTCAGCTCAGGATACAGCCTGCAAAATAGTGTCAGAGAGGAACTGGTTTTGGTGGAACATTTGCAGATGGGAAAGCGAACACTGTGGCTAATGGCTAATTCACTGGGGGGAAAAAAACCCCGAACTGCCTTACTGTGCAGTCCAAATCTTTGTCCAGACTTACCATTTTCAGTGTGTAAGTTGCTAGCTTGGAGGTTATTGTTTCCCAAAGAAAAGGGGATTTTGAAAACAGTCTTGTCTGCCATTTCTACTACACAAGAAATGTGTTTAGCTTATGGCTACAGTCTACATCCAGTGAGTCGGACAATGCAGATATTAGGAGTTAGTGGGGCTAATTCTCTAGTACGACGTCATTTCAGCCTGATCTATTCCCCATAAATATAGCTATTGTGGCTTTATAAGTCGTGTTTTGCACTCACCACCTCTGTTGAAGAGATTCAGGGAAACAAAGACTCACATAGAACATTTTGCTCCTGCAGCAGAAACCCTCTATGGCCGATAGTAAACAGAAAATTGCAACTGTTTTAGGGTCAAAGTCAGGGGCATTTGTAACATTTCCTCTCAGATGTCATTGTAATTTCATAGTGGGTCAAGAAACATGTGCAACCAGTTTCTCGTGTTTCATTCTGGCAGGTGACAGATACTGTAATCCCTCACATAAAACTCGTTTTAACCTCTTATAATTCTTTATGGTATGGACAGTTGATTGTTTGGACCAGCTGGCATCAGTGTTTTAGTAGAGATGAAACTTAGTCCCCAGAACAACAGTGCTGCAAATGCTGAAATCACAAACACCCACTGACACACTGACTGTCAAAACGAAATTACTTGTGTTCATTCTGATGATAGTCTACTCTACACCATTTCATCTAACTTTTTGACATTCCTTAGGAGACAGTGTAACAAACACGTGGGGATGAATATGCAGGGGTATAAGGTCAGCAGGCAGTTTGCCTCAGATGTAGAGCGATGATGGCCGATCCAGGTGATAGATTTCTGTTTTTACTTTCACTCTGACCCAGAGACAAATGTTTGAAATGATCAAATCTATATTATCACTATTTTATTTGGAAAGTTGTATCATTGTTTCTTTGAATCTCTGCAAACAAAGGCGGCAAGTGCAAAGTTAGGGTTTAAAAGTGAAGCCGACATGGAAGTGCAGTTGCTTGAATGTCCACTTGAGGCTGACTCCAAAAGAAAGTCAATCCCCACAGACCCCCATGTTAAAATGTCCAACTTTACAGCATAAATAACCCATTTTGGTCTTTACAGCTAATTTTCTTATCCATAACAACTGTCCATGGGTTGAATTTTTATATCATTCACCCATTTAAATTATATTAAGGCCTAAAATTAAGCATAATTAAGGGTTTGTATGGGTGGGTATGTTCCACCTCAGCTTCACTCTCACTCCATCTCTTTGCTCATTTTGAGATTTTTTCTTTATTTTGTCTATTTTTTCATAATGCAAATTCAAACTGTACAGTAAACAAGTGGATGGAAACACACCCCAATAGAAGAAATTCAATATAAACTAATTGGCTCCCTTAATATATGATAATATACAATAAAACTGCATTAGATGATTTAAGCGTTCAATGCTACCAAGACGCAATAGTGAACAATATTTTCTCTAGAAAATTGCTATTATATTTTCCCTTTTT
>OMNN01097016.1:22127-37933 GCA_900302755.1 Chromis chromis
CCTTTTTATTTTTAAAAGTGCATTTTTAATTAAGTGTGCTTTCCATTTCATTTTGCTATTTGGTAATTTATCATCTCTCTTGCAATTCCAAAGACACTGTCTTGTGTGTTATTATGCAGTTTGTCTGTGTGTATCAGCTTCATTTTTTAATATACCAGAGTATGGTTCTCATTTATTCACCTCCCATGTTCCTGTACTGACTTAATCATTTGGCTGCTACGAGACTCGGCTCTACAAAAAAAATAAAATAGAATAAAAATCCCTGTCTTACTTTTCGGATGATGTATGAGGAGTCTCATTTAATAGCATTACGAATTGGTAGAGCCCGGGAAAAACTAAGTATGAAAGTTGTACTGGTGTCTTTTGAAGGTGTTACAGGCATGTAGAACAATGAGTAATGAGAATGCTGGTGGAAAAACTTGTCAATACAATAAAAACAATGTCTCAGTTTGTAATATTACTGTGGATGCAACTGCAAGCTACACTAGAGTGTTTAGAAAATTGCACTGCAGGTTTGGGTGCAGTCCCCTCCATGTTAATGCAGCAGAAGAGCAGACCAAATAAAAGCCGCAATGAACCGACAACAACACAGATTTATACACTGCTCGATACTATATATTATCTCCACTGATGTATATTGATTGAGCTGTGGCAGGTGATTGGAGCAGCCATGCTGTTGTGTTGAGAGATGGCTGTTTGACCAAACGCTTCAACTTACAGCCGTCCTCAGGAGGACCATCTGCAGCTCACGAACACACTAACTACTTGCTCTCCACATGTGCCGAACTGGGAGAGCAGCCTTCAACACGCAGCTTTTAATAATCAATCAATGCTGTGTTGCTTGGGAGCATTTGAGCTGTTGGCAGTATATTATTATCAACTTGAAAAAGCATCGCCAAGAAGTGCCTCTAAATGGATAGGAATTAAAGAATTAAGCTTTAGCGCTAAAAACTGGGTGCATCTCAGTTTCAAGTGCAACAGACTAGTTTGACCTCAAAGCTAACTTTTACAAATTTGCAAGTCATGTTAACGTGCTAAAGGTCGGGTTAATTATTAACTAAAGGAGGAAGTGTGTGTTTGTTTTGTGTGGAGCTCACAGCAGAACGTGCTCTAACATGTTCTGCCGTGAGCTCATCATCAAGCACTGCAGAAGCCTGATAACGATCCTGATCATTTCAATCAGGTGTGTTGGAAGAGGGAAACATCTAAAACAAGCTGGATTGTGGCTCTCGAGGACCAGGGTTGGCCACCCCTGTGTTAGAGCAAAAACAAAATTCGGTCTGTAACGCTGCTCTCTTTCATTCAACGTCCCAAGCAGCACTTCTGTGAAAAAGACAAGAACAATGAAGCTGAACAAGCGTTTTAAAGCAGTGTACGACATGCAACAACCTCTGCACAAGCTTAACATCCAAACAGCACGGTGGCGTTCACAGGGGAAATGCCTGAGCAGTGCCAATCAACAGCGACTCTGGAGCATGTTAGAAAAGATTACAGAAGTCAAATGGCCTTTTCTCCCATTGTGACTGTTAAACTGATCTTGACAGCCAGTCATAGGCGTTGAGGCTCCGCGCTGCCTTCACCGCCCACCAAATCTATAAACTAAAGCAGAGAAATCTTTGAGGTGTACGTGTGAGAGTAGTGGTCCTGAATTTCTCCCTAATCCCATATCCCACCCCCCCTGTCCTATTCATAAGAATCATAAAAGCCATGCCTCAGTACTGCACTGCATTATCCCCCTTCTTTTTTTTAGCCGTGGTGGTCATTTGTCGTGTGATTAGTGATGAAAAAACGAGCCGAATTGGAATTAAAGAGAAATAACAGCGTGGTGAATGACCTGGATGTCGGTCAGAGGGAGGAAGAGGGGGACGGGTCTGTTCCAGGCAACCATGCTCACCAGGACTCAGACAATGGACCCCATCGGCTCTGATGCGGCTTGACAAGTGAATGACATGCTGAATGGTTGCCATGGGAACAAATGTGTTGAGTTTTATGCATGCATATTCTGTTTTGCCCCCCTCCGCCCCCTTTCTTTTTTTCATGGCTGGGGAGATTTGACTAATGGTGTGCTGACTCTAAACAGTGCACGGGATGGGGAGCTGCACGGGGAGCCCCCTTTTTCCACAACTCCACCGGACATTGTAGCCCGGCTTAATGTTAACGCCTCGAAGAGTATTAGCTTAGCGCAGCTAGAGCTCAGGAGGAGATGAGTCTGTGTGAATAGGCAGCAGTGCATTATAGCTCCGAGAGGAAGGGGGTTTCCAGTGCTAATGATCTAATAACAAATGCTCCGGCCCACTTTGTTGGACCTCAGACCCTGTGGATTGCTGTGGATTTTTGCCACAAACAGCTGGGATACTGCACGCACCATAAACAGCACTGTTGGGATTTAGTTATAATTTATTATCTATACAGTATCTTGCAGGTGTGCTGGTTTTTAGCCAACATGAGCTAAAACACATTATATTACTTGCATATGTATGATAAATATGATCAGGATGATCTTTTTCTTTGCTCTGAACAGTAAACATTTCCCACACATCACCAGTAACTGAAAGAATGTTCAACTACAGGGAAATGTTATTTGGATTTTGGTTTTCTGTAGGTGGTGCTCTTTCCTTCATTGTTCAGCCATGATAAATATCACTACCTATTCTTCTTCTGCTGTATTTGTATAAAACACATAAACTCCAGTGCACCAGACTTTTTTTTACCCCCATAAAAGCTCCCATCAGACACAGTGTATACACAAGAGTAAGTGTAAAAGCTTCTATATTTATGTTATTGCTGATTAATTCCATAAAAACACCAAAACTAACAATGCATTAAGCTCTGATTATACTCTATGGACGTGTTGTTGTTGCTCTACCGCCCTTGTAGTAGACTCATGTGTACGAAATGTATATCATGAGGACCCCAGCAGACCCTAACATACATGGAAAGTGTAACATTTGTTACAGGCTCACTGTTCTTTACGACTTGTCTGTGGCACTCAGCCCAAAGCCCACTAGTTCATACAGATGATCTAAATCTTTTAAAATGTGTCATGACTGTATGCTTTTATTTTGAAAAAACGCAACATAACCACCTAAATCACCCGGGCACTGTAGCTTTCAGAGCAAATCACTCAAACAGGAGTAAACAGTGTATTTATTGGGACTTTTTTATTGGTGTATGTGGCATCAACTCATGAAATGGTGAAATATGTCAGTCACTGCAACACTGTGATGTTTTAATAGTAGTTTCTCAGTCTACACAAAGAATAATTGTTAGCAGGATTCATTTGCTGTCACTTTTGATCTTTACATAATATAGAAAATGTTTGTTACTAATGTGTTAAAGATTCAGCAAAACTGCAAGGCAAGGCCCACCTGCCTGTGTCATATTAAATGTTAAAGAATATTACAACTAATATAAACTGGTTCAACTAAACTACTTCTTTGTGTTGAAAATTATAGCTGCTCTGTAATCTCGTGCAGGACGCAGGTGTTGAAAGCCCAGAGTGTGAATGTTGGTTAATATGTAATGTATTGTTCAGGGTGTTATCAGGAGCCAGATAACCTTATCTTAAAACTGTGATATTTTTAGCCTCTGAGTTTGGTTTGTCTCCAGTTTGTATGTCAGCACCAGGACAGCAGCTAAGTTTTCTGAATAAGACGGTGTGCATAGAAAAGCACAGATCCCCTCTCTGCGCCGACTGCAGGTTAACTCATCCTGAGAGCAGATTATATGCTGTGTCGGCCTCCACAAAACCCTGCTGATGAGAGAGGAGAATCATCACAATCTCCAACAATACTTCGATCAGACACCTGACACAATGAAACGGAGCACGTGTGCAAAATAGCCCACTGATGAAACTGACATCTGAAACATTTTCCCCTCCGAGCGCCAATTTATCATTTTCACTCCCGGATAATAGAAAAGCAATCTTCCAACCCATGATTACACTTCTCAAGAAATCATATTTCACGTAAGGAAAGGCATGTTTTGTGAACAGGATGAATATCTAAAGTGCCAATCATAGAGTGTATACACTCCAAAACCAATAATGCAAAAAGATACATGACAGTGCATCCTCTATCTTTACTGAGGAGAGAATACATATTCTGTATCAGCAGCCAGAGTACACATATCACATCACTGCAGTGACCCGAGGAAAATACAATTCTGCTGTTGCTGCACATACATCTCACTACATTATCTTCATCCCACTTCACAGATAAAACTACAACATGACCGTTTTAGCATGACTGTGTGATAAAACTACTTTCATTTACTCGTTCGTACAGCAATTTTAATTCAAGCCCATAATTGGAAAAGGATGAGATTAGCGCTAAGAAACCATTAAAGTTACTACTGAACATTTGGAACTAGTAGTGTTTTTAAATATTGATCACTGATCACGAAGCAGCAGAAATCTACTAGGACTGCCCCATTAATTGTTTAGCTGAGCGCCATTTTCAAATTGTTGTAGTAACTAGCCAGAGACAATTTATGTCAGCAACTATTTCAACTGTCACTGTACATTTATCAGTACAACAATAATAACACAATAGCTTATATCACAGGAAAATGAAAAATTGGCTGTGGTCTGGTTATTATGATCCCTATGACTATACTAAGCAATCTTTATCACCTTTGATAAACAATGTACAATAGGGGATCACCTCAGAAAGTCAGAAACAGATACACTATATTGCCAAAAGTATTTGGACGTCTGCCTTTACACGCACATGAACTTTAATGACATCCCATTCTTCATCCGTAGGGTTTAATATGGCGTTGGCCCACCCTTTGCAGCTATAACAGCCTCAGCTCTTCTTTGAAGGCTTCCCACAAGGTTCAGGAGTGTGTTTATGGGAATTTTTGACCATTCTTCCAGAAGCGCATTTGTGAGGTCAGGCACGGATGTTGGACAAGAAGGCCTGGCTCTCAGTCTCCGCTCTAATTCATCCCGTTCATTGAGGTCAGGACTCTGTGCAGGCCAGTCAAGTTCCTCCACACCAAACTGGCTCATCCATGTCTTTACTGAACTTGCTTTGTGCACTGGTGCGCAGTCATGTTGGAACAGGAAGGGGCCATCCCCAAACTGTTCCCACAAAGTTGGGAGCATGAAATTGTCCAAAATGTCTTGGTATGCTGAAGCATTAAGATTTCCTTTCACTGGAACTAAGGGGCTAAGCCCAACCCCTGAAAAACAACCCCACACCACAATCCCCCCTCCACCAAACGTTACACTTGGCACAATGCAATCAGGCAAGTACCATTCTCCTGGCAACCACTAAACCCAGACTCATCCATCGGATTGCCAGACATGTATGTAAGGCTTGGATGCAGCTGCTCGGCCATGGAAACCCATTCCATGAAGCTCTCTACGCACTGTTCTGGAGCTAATCTGAAGGCCACACGAAGTCTGGAGGTCTGTAGCTACTGACTCTGCAGAAACTTGTTGATTTCTGCGCACTGTGCTCCTCAGCATCCGCTGACTCCGCTCTGTGATTTTACCTGGCCTACCACTTCATAGCTGAGTTGCTGTTGTTCCCAATTGCTTCCACTTTGTTATAATACCACTAACAGTTGACAGTGGAATATTTAGTATTGAGGAAATTTCACCAATGGACTTGCACAGGTGGCAACCTATCACGGTACCATGCTTGAATTCACGGAGCTCCTGAGGGCGACCCATTCTTTCGCAAATGTTTGTAGAAGCAGTCTGCATGCCTAGGTGCTTGATTTTATACACCTGTGGCCATGGAAGTGATTGTAAAACCTGAATTCAATTATTTGGATGGGATGTACCAGTACTTTTGGCAATATAGTGTATCTTGTGGGTATTTCGGCGGTTGTTAGGTATAAATAAAAGTCAGTTTGGGAACAGAGTTCTGTGAATCTCCTATTTAAACTTTAAGCACATCTTCACTTTGGGATTATCACTTTACATGTTTTTAACAAGCTTAAACAGCTGCAGTGCAGAGCTGTAATATATATACACAGATAAGCCACAACATTAAAACCACCCGTCTACTATTGTGGTTGTCTATCAAAATAGCTCTAAATTGTAAAAGCATGAACACAAGACTTCTGAGAGTACTGTGATGTCTGGTACAGGGACATTGGTCCTGTGGGTTGCCAGGTGGGGCCTCAGTTGATCAGACTTGCTCATCCTGCAGTTGCTTGACTGGATGGGGATCTGAGGAGTTTAAATGCCAGATCACTTTGAGCTCTTTGTTGTGTTCCTCAAGCCATTCATGAGCAGTTTTTACAGTGTAGTGGAGGCAATGTCCTGGGGGTTGTGCTTGGTCTGCAGTAATGTTTAGATGGGTGGTAAGTGTCAAAGTAACACCCGCATCAATGCCAGGACCCAAGGTTTCCCATTAGAACATTACATTATAACGAGATAAACAATATCATTTAGGTTACCAGTAAGTGGATTTAATGTTGTGGCTCAGCAGTGTTCACTAGTATAAACCCTTTACAGGCTGTGGTCATTCATTTCAGCAATGTGTCAATGTGGTGACCATATCAGTGCATGGAAGCAAATATTTTATATATACAGTGAAACACCAGAAAAATGATGTGAGGCTGCAATGCAAATCTAAATGTAGCCCTCATCTAATGAAACAAGAACAGCTTTTCATTGGCCGTACATCAGGCAGGTGCTTGCCCACTGGTCGTCTCCTGTAACACAAACATATGCTCATTGGAGGCCGGAGATAACCTAAAGCTACAAATCCACTTTAGCATTTACATTTTTACTCACATAGGTTCTCCCCTAATAACCCTGGAGCAACACTGCTTTACATACTTTATATTTAACAACTGCGGTGTAGCTCAAATTCACTGTTATTTATTTTGAACAGCAATCTTCCAAATGCAGATACAATCTGCATGAAATGGTTCCAAGAATTTATACTCCTGTCTATTTTGAAACAGCTTTGTTTTGCAAAATAATCTGTTATTGAGGTCAGTATTGATATTGCGTGCAATGTCTTTCAGCTGGTCATTTGTGTTGCACTTCCACTGGGTGTTCAAATTTAGCGGCTGCATATTTTGGTATAACGCAAGCAATCAAGGACTATTAATAACCTTATTCGTTACAGATGTGTGTTGTGTTTATACAGACAGAGCAGGAGATAGAATGGAAGGAGAGATGGAGAGAAATATGTGGGGAGGGGGAGGGGGAGGAGAGAACACGCCACTGAATGTCCCAAGCCATTAGAACAAGGGATATTTCTGGTTGACTGAGCAATTCATTCTCGACATGTCACATTGAATTTCTTCCATTATAAAACACTGCTGCCTTCTCCACTCCAAAGGCAGATTGCCTGCACCTATTTCACCCAGTGAAATATTGCTTCTCCCCTCAAACAATCTTTTTCATCCCAAAGTTGTGAAAAAAATTTTGAAACAGTGATTAGTCTATGTTCACAGCTCACAAGATTTCGTTTTCTCCTACTTTTGCAGACTGCACAAGCTCGCACTTTATGATTCGACATGCTTTTTTTCTCCCAAATATGATACCATAACGTGCTAATGTGTTTATATCATCATCAATTCTGATGTGCCCCCATATGCACAGCTGCATGGTCGCTGCGTTTGCCATTCCATTTTAGGCATTATTGATGTGATATCAGACACTGCAGAGACAACAACAATCAATTTGTTACTGTCAGCCTATATGGGGCTTTGGTGCTGAAGTCAGAGTTTTACACTAAATCTATGTGTTGACACATGATGTAAAGAGGAGGACGGAGTCTTTTGGCTGAGCCAGTTGTATGATCTCTCATCCTCAGCTGCATCTTGTGCTTAGCTCCAGCACTTCACAAAGCCCTGATACAAGAAGCCTGACTTTGCTCCGTGCCTCCGACAGTTCTGACAGACCAGCAACAGAGATTGATGTTGCCCAGATAGAAAATAGAGGGAGAATGGCAATTATGTCAGGCTAGGAGAAACATGTGTCTTGTGTGCTGCAATACAAAAGGCCCTTGCCGCATTGTTATCGTTTTCAATAACCCAAGGTGTGTTTGGGAGTAAATGGATTGTCTGTAGAGAGCATTTCATCCTTTGTGCCCCCCCTTTCTTCTCCATCTTCTTCCTCTTCTCTTCTCTTCTCTTCTCTTCTCTTCTCTTCTCTTCTCTTCTCTTCTCTTCTCTTCTCTTCTCTGTTTTTTGCAGGCACTTCCCCTTATTCTATTACTATTTTACTGCCTTTTATTTCACATGTACAGAGCAACGTTTTCTGATTAAACACCATACATCCAAAATGGCAAGACACTGATATAGACTATTAGCTACATAAAATCCATTATTTATATACATATATTTTTCTTTTCAGGCCCAGCTCTTGTCAGAATGCACACTCTTGCTTTTTGAGGGGAACTGGGTGAACTGAATAGGATGAGGAATCACCAGGCTTGAGTTATGCAAGCACATTTAAAGCTTTTTTTCATAATCCGTCACCAACCACAAATGCAGGCCTTATGGTCCACGTCCCCCTTATAGAAAATTATCTTAAAGCTATCATTATGGCAAATCCAAATTCCACCACTCATACTGGACCGGCTCCAGGTTGTAGTCCATAACCGCTCTCTGTAAGTCCTGCTTCACATTCCAATGAAAGGTACAGCATTATAAGGAACTTATAATGTACTGTTATATACTGTATACTGATTTCATTACCGGCACAGTGGAGCTATTCATGCTTCAGAAAATACAACCATTTAGGAAGAATTTAACGACACAGTCCAGTGCTTGTCGAATCGAATAGAGTTGGAGGGGATGAGAGAGTTTGTCAGGGCCCTGGTGAGTCGACACTAATGGAAATGACAGTTTTGGAGAGAGACAGTAGAAGGGTCATGGCTCAGATCCAGCCACCCCTCTGTTTCTCTCCTGTCCAAACTGGCTGCCCTCCTGAGCCTCGTCTCGCACAACTTAATACGGCGGTCTGCCGAAAACACTGCATTTGTCCTGGCATAATTACACAGTGGAAATCAATTACACTGGAAAAATACAGTGGTAGAAATCATTACACTGTTTGTCAGGGGGAACCATCAGCAATTAGTTTTGACTAGTTAACTGACTGACTGCTCACATTTAGTTAATTGAAGGTGTAAATTTGCAGGGTGTTTGCTTTAACTTACATTAGCAAAGGGCTTACTTTGAAAGGTTGCATGACATGTCATTTATTTGATGGCGGTGTATTCCTTTTTTTTTTCCCTCTGCATGACAGCCCAGGAAGCAAGATGCTGTGAGAAATTACAGCCTGGTGGATTTGGATTGAAATTAACTGCTTGCAACAAATCAAAGATGTGTCACTCAACCACGGACAGCCCCTAGTTAATTTATGAGCACAGAGATGAGCCTCTTTCTCTCCCAGACTCATCTATATCAGTAAATGGCACATTTATATTCAGCAGAATATGAGGTTACATTTTGTTTTACACCTGTGTTGACATTTAATTCAAAAGACAACGGCCAAGAGGGCAAGGCTATTCTCAGACCCATTTTAATGTATTTCAACATTCAGCCATCATAAAAACGAGCCCCGATTTTATTGTGATAATGGAAAAGTAGACTGGAAAAGTGGATTTGGAATTGGTTTGCACATAATATCTTGTGCTATAAAAATGAGATTTGCAGCCATAGAGAAAAACAAATCAAGATCCTTTCTTCAGTTATTGGACCATGGAAGAGAAAATGCAGTTATTTTAATGTAGCTGGAAAATGATGCTGTGTTCATAGTGCCCATGTACTGTGTCCGTCTTGGTGCTCGGAGCACGATGTGATTGTCAGGCAACAGACATGCATCTGTAAAAAGACAGGTTTTGGAGGAATTAGGAAATTAAGAAAATAATAAACTGATCTTTTCTAACCGAAGAGTGGAATCTCATTCAACACGTACATTAAACACTAACACCAAACGAAAAACACCAAAAATGTATCTTAGACTCCCCTGACACCCAAATTAACTAGTACCTTCAAATTTCAATATATCAGTAGATTACAGATAGAAGTATCCTGCTGGTTGAAGCCTCTAGCCCTATTATTTGTATGCAACGGACAATATGTAGATTTAGATTTGTGTCTCAGGGCAAACAACCCTCAAGCAGCACAGTATTTCATTTCATGCTGAGCATTCAGTTGCAGCGTTGCATAAATATTCATGAGGATTCCTCCAAACCCATGATATAAACATAAGAATATGGCCAGTGACAGGCATTAGAGAATGGTCACACTGGATCAAATAGAATAACCTGTCTTTGATGCTGTGAAGGTATCAGCATTATTACTGTGATTAGAGGACATATATGAGACAGAATAGGACTTGTTAAAGCAGTTGCTCTTCCTTCAAAATCTGTTTCGCCACAAGCAAAGCAGAGTTCAAATGTGCCGGGATGATTAGAATCTATGGTAACCAATCCAAACCAGTAATGATCTGAGGGTAATATCACTGGCCTGGGTTTGGAGAAGTTCATGCATTTTGTATTTGGGAGCATGGGCAGAATTCCCATAATGCCCTTTGTTCTATTCAAGTGGCCACAATCATGGCCATAAAATAAAGCTAATGGGGAAGTGGTTTAGGTGCAGCAGCTATGCATAAAATAAGAGGCAACAGTCTGCAGCACTTGCTGCATGTTGATGCTGAGCAACTGAGATTGTGCTGTTGGCGACCAAAAATCCAATTCTAATCACATAAAATAACATCCTGCAATGAAGGAATATGCCTAATATGACAAATTGCATTACTGCATTACTGTATAAGAAGAACTTTGTTGTTTTTGATGCCCCAAGTTATTAATATCAGGGCTAAGATTACTAATGTCACTGCTTATATTGTTAAAAGCAGCTAATGGTGGAGCCCTCAAGTAAGGGAGAGAAATATGACATTATTTACGAAGTGAATGCATTAATAATTATGTGAATATATTTTAATTACGACCCAATAATTAGCCAAACATGAGGCATTTCTTTCTACCATTCTCTGTTAATGACTTAATCACATGCATGTTTAAACATGAGACAGTATTCAGGAAATAACAAATGTTCATTATGTGAATTCTATTAACTAAAGAGGTCCATGCTGAGCATGTGAATACAGCAGAGATACAAATACTGAACCACTGAAAATTAGTTTTTGTTTTCCCAGGATGTGATCTAATGTGTAATTTCATTTTATTTTTGGTATTGATTCCATTTAGTATTGATACGCAAAACAGGACTTTGTATTGGAGCTAGCTGGTGAGGCCCCTGAATCAGCTAATGGTACAGCTGCAAGTCCAACAACTGTGTGCTTTGATTAATTTTGATGAAACATGGATTCTTTGAAAACTGCTCATTCCTGCAACATGATGAGCAAAATTGAGTTCATGACTCTCAGACAATGTATTAAATCACGCTGCATGCATTAACATACCTGTAATTTTTTATTCCCTCCCTGGCTCCATGTTGTTTTGACATTCACACTGTGCTGAGAATAGGTTTTAATCTGTGTGACAGGTGACGGTTTCCCTTTTCAGTGTACGATAAGGTGACAACCACCCTGTGAACACTGTAATTTACATGTGTGGCAAAACAAAGAGCTGCTTCCTCAATGTTCAGACTACAAGGCAAACAAAAAGAAGTTAGCCCCTGACATGTTACAGAATAACAGATTGCATTCTGCAAATAAGAGCCTGGAACTATTAATCATTATGCATTGGACGTTCGTTACAAAAAAACTCATTACACTGGACCATTAAGAATATGTGCAACGCTATGGGATACATTTATAATGTTTTTCATGAGCAAACCTTTCTGGAGTAACAGATGTTCTGTCAAAACACACAGTAATTAACATTTTTGCTGCATTGAAGTAAATATTTCAAAAGACAGCAACAAAGCGCGGAGGTTTGCTTGCACATGTTTTCATTTAAGCCTCACTTGTAGTTGTGGTTATTATTTTTATAATATGAGACAAATAAAACCCCACGAAAAACCAAATAGTTTGTTGTAAGAGTCATTGCAATCCACATTGACATTATAATGAGGAACATTTATCTAACTATAAAAACCTCAGGGGTCAAATCACAAAACATGAAGGATGGACGTAAATTTTTCCTCTTCCCCTAAGTGGCATTTTATTGAGCACCATTCTGCCTCCAAGATGTAACCAGTAGTACAACATTTTAAAATGTGTATTTTAGAAACTCACCAACGATATGTCATATAAAAACATTGTCCTATTTATCTAGGCATCAGAGTGTGCATATTTTACTTGCTTTTCTAAAGAATAGTTCCTAATGAAATCTGCCGACAGTGAGGTACATGCAGATTCAGGAAAGCTTATCTATGTGCTGTTTCGGCTCAGTATGAGGAGCCATTTAGACCTTTATGTAGCTTTAAATGAGCTTTAAGTGAGTGAAGCAAACACTAGACAAGACAAAATACAGACAGGGGAGATAAAATCCAAAATCACAACAGCTAGATTATTTTATTTATAATTAAGGGAATAGTTGGATTTGTGTTAATGCGATCACTGTTTTGACTGCCTTCGCTTTGCAAGTAAAGTAGAGTCATTTTTAAAAGCGTAAACTGAGACAGCCCGCCGGGATGTCTCGAATTTATGTTGCTCTTTCTCCCTCTAACATACTGTTGATGTGGCTATATCTAACACAAATTACATATGAAACCCAAAAAAACCTGAGGAAATCTGAAATTATTAAAAGAAAACCGAAGCATATAATGTAATTACTTCCCTGGGTTTAAGGGAACGTCAATCAAGGGCATATCTTGGAATCGCTTAATGGGATATTGAAATATCCTCTTCCAGCATGTGGCACGGAAGGCAAGTGCTAATTAGTATGAATGACGAGTGCTAAGATGACTAATGCTGCTGAGGACTGGTTTTAATTGAGAATAATATAATGAAGTGTCCTACAGATTTGCCAGCGTGTAGTCTTCATCCCTTATTGGTCCACACAGGCCTTAGAACTGTAATAAAATAGCCAGCGGTATGTCCAGCAACATGATGTGCCTTTTGTTCCTCCAGGTTTCATTTATTATTGGTTTATTAAAGACATATAGCATTTAATTTTGCGTGCAAGTGGCTACACTGCCCTTGCCTATTTTATGGATGCATGTTTCAACAATTGAGAACACGAAACACAACATCTGCTGACACACACCAGGTCTAAAACACATGCAATATTCAAAACAGTCCATGGGGCAATAATTGCATTACAGACGTTCATGTAAAACTCTAAGAGATATGATTCAGCAGTGAGAATGTAACTGCAAATCCAGCAAGAATAAAACGAAGCAGGCTACCTTTAATGTCTAATCTCCCTCATCATTACTGATAAGTGTAATATATAGGCAATGGGCCCCGAGGGCTCCACATAAAAGGCAAACTCAGGGGTTGGAGGAAGGGAATAAGTGTGTGGGTGAGAAATTATCTGTGAGATACTATCTGCTCATATCCAGCAGTGTCAATTTAGTTGTTTTTCTTTAAAGGCGGTATTATTACATTTTTACCACTCAGGGGGGCAGGTGGAACAAGCTGTAAATACAACACTGACAAATTGCTACTTATATAGGTGATAAAGTGAAGATGTTAGCAAACAGTTACCGCATTACACAAGCAGCAGACACGGGTCAATATTAGCATTTTATTTAAATTAGCGTTTCTGTTGACTGATTGAATATGAGTCTCCTTTTAGCTCTGTTTTGTTCTCCACTAAGTCCAGAGAGCAAATGTATTAGATGCTAAATGCTCCACTGTGTCCACCAGATTGTAGCTACGTACACTTCGTCTGCAAAACAATGTCAAATTAAATACAATCTATGGGGTACATTAACCTGACACATTAATCGAACACCCACCATCCCTTTATCTGTAAAAGGTTTTAGCCTATCATACTCTTTATATTGCACTGTATTAAACCCATAGTGCTATTTATGTGGTATTTTCTATTGCTCTGTATTAATATAATTAATACAGTTTTGTTCCCTTGTGTACCGAGGAATGACAATACAGACTCTTATCTGTCTCATCTCCCTCCTTATTATAATTCAGCAGAATAACAAAACAGACTGACTGGAAAGAAATTGTTTAAACTTCATAAATTAGCCAACAGTTTTACTTACAGATGGAGAATTTGCATTTTGTGTTTCTAGGGCTGATCGGGACATTTCATGGCTGTGTCTACCAATGTCTCACTATAACAACCCCATAAGAAGATGACAGAGCAGTGTAGTTTTCATGTATGAGGCTGTGGGTTGGTCTCGGGGGCTCTAAGCAAAATTCTGCTAAGGGGCCATCCTACCTGACCTATGAACCATGTAAACCATTTTTCCATAAAGTCACACCTGACACCCATGTAGTCTCTCTACAGTCCCCCCCTCTTTTAAAGCAGTCTGTTCCTTCTAAATATAAGTAAATAACAAATATTACTACTTATTTGATCAGCTGCATCTACTCAGATTACCTCCACCACATTAAACATAATATACTCTTTGTACTGTGGCTTGGCTGAATACTTTATCGGTATTATTTACTGAGAAATGGACATCCCTATTTTCCCAATATTCCCAGCTAATCAACAATTAAAATTCAATATTTGATCAATAGTTAGGGTCAGTTCATTGTTTTCCATGTTGTATTACTCAAAGCTGTAACTAAACCTTGACCGAGAAACTAGATAGTCATTGTATTGGTTTAAAATTATGTGCACCATCACGTCTATATATTGTCTGGACTGCTACTGAGGCTGATGCTGGATTTTTATTTCATGCATGCGCACATGAGCAAGAAATGCATTTATCTTATCTGAGCTGAGGTTTATTTACACCACTGGCGTTTATCAAATGTAACAAATAGCTGTATTTCACTCTCACTTTTGCCAGGCACAGAGTCAGAGAGCACAGTCTGGGAAAAGTGGCAGCAAGCAAGCAAGACACAGACAGACCAATAGATGCGCTGCCCAGCTAGGTTAGCGAGACAGACAACCTAAAGAGAGATGCACTGCAGACTCGCACATCAGCTTAACATTGCTTTTACTTGCTGACATCAAATTTGGAGAGGAAAGAACACAAGTTTACCTGATTGATTAATTCTCATGGTGTTTTTTTTCCCCCTATTCTCTTTTCATGACCAGAAGGAAAGAAAGAAATTTGTAAACACTGACATCCGCTTTGACGCATGGAAGAGGCAGGGCCCTTGCATAATCTGCAAGTCTTCCCTATACATCATGCATAGTGAGTGTATACACCAATCAGGCATAACATTATGACCACCTGCCTAATATTGTGTTGGTCCCCCTTATGTGGTCAAAATGCTCTGAACCATTGGGCACGGACAAGAGGACTTCTCAGGGTGTCCTATGGGGTCTGGCACCAGGACGTTGGCAGTGGATCCTTTGGGTACTCTGGCTTGTGCAGTGGGGCCTCTGTCAATCAAACTTGTTCCACTGCATCCTGTTGATGCTTGATCAGATTGGGGTCTAGGAAGTTTGGAGGTCAAATCAACATCTTGGGCCATTGTCATGTTCCTCAAGATGTTCCTGATTGGTTGATGTTTTTGCCATGTGATGGGGTGCATTTTCCTGCGGGGGTAGGCCAGTGACATTTGGGATTGCCATTTGCATGAGGGAGTGTGCTTGTTCCGGGACACGGATCATCATCACGGATGTTAAAATCCAAGGTTTTCCAGCAGAACACCACATAGTACCAATATGATCAATGTTATTCACTTCACCTGTCAGTGGTCATTATGTTGTGGCTGATCAGTATATAACTCCACCCAATTCTGCAATGCAAAGAAGCTTCCTTAA